>VYZW01039049.1:0-38459 GCA_013401315.1 Balaeniceps rex | reverse complement strand
CGACGAGGCCGGCGGCGGCGATTTCGACTCGGCTGAGTCCGGCGCCTCGCTGCGCTACTCCACGGGCACCGGTGGCGAGGGCAGCGAGGGCGAGGGCGCGGGGCTGGGCAGCAGCGAGAGCGGCGGCAGCGGCTTCTCCCTGGCGGCGGCCGCGCTGCCCGAGAGGAGGCGGCCGGGCGGCGGCCGGCCCCGCTATGAGGTGGTGCGGGAGCTGGGCGCCGAGGAGGTGCGCTGGTTCTACCGAGAGGACCGGAAAACCTGGAAGCCCTTCATCGGCTACGACTCGCTGCGGATCGAGCTGGCCTACCGCGCCCTCGGACCCGGCGGCCCGGCCGAGCCCCGGGAGGGCGAGGCGGCGGCGGTGGAGCCGGTGTGCGTGCGGAGCGGGCTCTACGAGGTGGATGTGGCCAGCGCGGAGAGCTACCCCGTCTACTGGAACCGTGAGTGCCGCCGTCCTTCCCGCGGGGACCGGGGAGCTCCCCTTCCCCTCCCGCGGGGACCGGGGGATCCCGGTGTCCTGGCACCGAGACCGTGGGGGGCACCGGTGGGGTGGCTGGGCTGCCTCTCGCCTCCCGCTCTCCCCAAGAAGGGATGGTGGGCACCCCCTTGTGTGTGCTGTGGGGACACCGGGTAGCCCTTCCAGCGCACCCCAATATGTAAATGGGGGTCTGAGCACTCCCCATCACACCAACGCGGCCAAGGGGACTGGGCACCGCTTGCTGCCCATGTGCACTTGGCGATAAAGGGTACAGGACAAAACAGTCTCCAGGGAGAAGGGATCCTGGGTGCCCATCTCTAACACCTGAGTGAGGAGGGACTGGCAATTCCCCTTCCAAGTCTCGGATGCGGGGTGGGGAACGCAGCACTGGGTATCCCATCCTCCAGGCAGACTCATAAGGGAAGCGGTGTGGGCATCCCTCAGGGTGCACTTGAGAGAGGGGACACCCCTCACCCCCGAGGACAAGAGGTACTGGGTAACCTTCACCCGCTGTACAGGGTCATGGGGTGTACTGGGCACCTCTTCATCCACTTCCAGCTGCAAAGGGAACCAGGCATCTTTCCCTCTCGCCCCCCTGTGCACATGCACCTGGAGGAAAGGGGGATCTGGGCATTCACACTCGGGTATACAGAGACACGGGAAAGGGAGGTCTCGGCATCTTCTCATTTCTCAGCTTGTGCAGAAGAAAGTGGGAGGGAAGGTGTCTGAGAACCTTCTTACTTATGCTTCCCATTTCCTAAACAAAGGGTGAGGGAGGGTGGAGATTTGCCTTCAGCTCTCCCCCCTTCCCTTAATATGCACACCCTTCCTTCCGAAGGAGCAGGGTAGAAACAGCAATTCGTTGTCCACTGCCTCCCTGCCACACGCACGTATCCGATCCCTGTTCTTCAGTGAGGAATGATGGAAGAGAGGGCTGGTACCTGGCTTACACTCTGCTACCCTTGTCCTCTCCACTAGGAAAATAGTGATACTGTGCTTCAGCTTCCCTTCCTCATCACCTGTCCAGGGCACATGAAAAGGGACTTCTCCTCCTTTCTGTTGAAGGGGATGCAACAGGCATCTCAGATACCCACACAGTCCTTACTTCTTACCCTTCCGATAGAGGGGGATTTTGCTTCACTGCCTCAACTTCAAAATGAGGTGGTGATGCACGCCCTCTCCCACCCTTCCCTTTGCATTCATTTGTGCTTTGCTGGAGGAGAGGGGACCTTGGGGAACAGAGATGAAAGAAGAGCAGGCACCTCAGCTCTTCTGCCCCTTCCTTTGGAGGGAATGTCTCCCAGGGTCTCGCTGGACAAGTGGGTATCTGCTCTTCTGGAGCAGACAAGCCATGCCACTGCTCACCCTCTGTCCCTGAGGACTTGCTTTCCAACTGCATTCCTTCAAGGACAAGGGAAATGTTACGGAGTAGAGTGAGAGACAGAGTAGCCGAGCAGTAGACGCTGTCCTGGCATGGACTTGGGAGAGGGGCAGGCAGGTTTCTCTCGTCGTCTCTGCATGATCTTGAGACTCGGGTGGGAGTCACAGAGAAACAGCAGAACTGTTTCAGGTATGAAAAGTAGGGCTTTTGGTTGCTTCCCCTCTTCTTTATCAGCATCTTTACGAGAGGGAGATCCATAAATGACAATACCTGGTGGTACAATTCACTTGTGGTGTGACAATTTGTCTTTCAAATCATTGCCCCAGCAGACAGACACTGAGCTGAAGGAGTGAGCAGAGGTCTCAGTCCACACGTGCTTTGAGTTAGAGGAGCCTGGGCACAGCTCCTTGGGCAGAAAGTGGAGCTTGTTCTCCTTGTCACCACCCTGAAGCCCCTGCTGTTGGTACTTGATGCATCTGACACACGGTAGCTGGAAAGAGATGATGCAGGTCATCCAAGGGATGAGGAAACTGCTGCCATCCCTCTTGTAACTGTGCCATAGAGAGAGCAGGGAATGAGCGAGCAGAGCTGTCAGGTGAGGCAGGATTGCTCCCGGTAATGGGAGCAAGAGGCTGTACTCGTCAGCAGCTTAAAGGTTTAATTTCTTGACCCTGTGCATTGTCCATTTTGGAAGCTGATTCAGTCTCATTAAGCCTGAGGAGCAGATGTTTCGAATGACAACATACGCTGTGCAGAAATGATTTCTGATGCTTGGAAGGAGAGATTCCCAGAGGTTAGCACCAGAAGCGATGCTAGGCAGGGGAGAAATAAACTCATGGTCCTGAGAAGACTAATGACGGGGATGTTTTTTAGTCCTCAGAAAGCTGATTAAGGAGAGTGCTCAAGTCTTTTCTTATTAGCAAGTCCACTCCTTCACAAGACTAAGATAAACTTTTGGTGTTTCAAGGTGTTTCTGTCAGTGTCTTCTGGTCTCACTCCTTCACTCGCACATTTCCTTGCCTCTATTCCCCGTGTACATGAGCGCTCTTGCCTTTCTCCCGTCCTTTCTTCCCAACCGCTGTGCCCAGACCTGAGACAACAGCAAGGTCAGATCCCAAGGATTCAGTCTTGCCTGTGCTTTTGAAGGCCTCGGTGTAGCTGTTATTCCCAAATTATTCCTATTTGATAGTGTGGGTGTAATTTCAGATCCAAAGGGTAGCTACTACATTGGTTCACCGTAGTGCGGGAGGGAGCCGGTGGTGGCAAACCAGATCTCACACTGGTGAAGCCCATGAGTAAGGGAGGAGAATCTCACTCTCTGATTCCACAAGCGTGAAGTATAATGAGTACAACTGACTTAAAATATGCTGAGGTGCACATTAAAGAGTACAGAAACTGCTATCTGGTTTTGCTGATTCACGTTTTCAGTTCAGAGCAAAGGTCAGAAGCTTTTATCTTTATTCTTGCCCGTTTTGTTGTTCTGTTTCATGTGTGTGCCGTCCTTCAGGGAAGGCTGCTATCACAGCTACAATACTGAACACGCTGGCAGTTCTTCAGCTATGGTGGCATCTTAATGACAGGGAAATGTTGATTACAGCTTGGCATGTGTTGAAATATTTTTTCACTCCACGCCTTCAGAAATCTTAAGCTCATCACGGGGTTCGTTCGTAACATCAGGAATATCAGAGTGACTTACAATTTGAGCAGATTAATTACTGAGAATTCTATCCTTACCTTGTGACCTCTGGGATTTATTTAATTAGCATTGTAGAACTAGCAAAGACAGCGCAAGAGGACTAAAAATATTAGTGTAGGCTTCCAGATAAGTGAGTAACTTAGAGACGGGCTGCTGCTTGTCTTCTGTGGACATAATGACGAGTGATATTTTATACAAGGGTCATCTGTTTGAATCTTCTTAAATTATTCAGCCCTTTTCTGTCCTCCCAGTTGAAGAGGGCTGCTTTACAACCATTTTTATAGAGAGTTACTCAGTCTAGTTTTCAAAGACCTGGGTGAGTCTGTTAAATCCACTGCCTGTGGACTTCTGGGTGACTCCTGTTCCTTGGCTTGTGGGTTTGTCCCATGCGACTATTGCCCTGTCTGGTATTTGCTTTTCCCTTGCTTTTTGATGGTTACGTTGTCAAGCTGCCTGTATTTAGTTCCTGCAGTGTTTTCTTATAAATCCTTCTTATAAATCCACTTTCACTCTCCAGGTAGTTGTCTTCATCCGAGCACGTTCTCCAGTTTGAATTCTGACTGTGTGTTGGGGACACTCATCACCTCGGCTGACATCTGTATTGCAGCGGTAGTTTTTAAAATTGAGGTAGGACTTTTGTAAACTCTGGCGGTATGTGGAGAGAGGCAACAACAAAAATGTGTATTTCTACAGCCATTTGGAGAGTCTGTGGAGCATTTAGGGAAGGATAAAATACTCTATGTCTTTTAGGGAAGGATAAAATACTCTACTCCCGCATACAGGTTTGGTAAGGGTTGGTTTTTTTTTTTTTAAAACATGTATGGTTTTGTACCTAATAGTTGCAGAAGTCTATTAAGTAAAATACCTCTTGTTGTATTTAAAAAAAAAAAATTGTTCACTAGGACCATCTCTGAGTGAAGTTGTAAGAGTAACTTCTGCTGTACTGATATAACAGATACTTTACTGACCTTAGCCTGGAAATACCTGTGAATACAGAGTGGACCACTGGGTCTTAATTTTAAAATTTGTATGCTCAGGCTGGAATCGGGCAGCTTTTAAAAACTATTTCAGCTGGACTGAAAGAAATATCCAAGACCCTCTATTTTCCTTTGTAAGGTCTCTGTGAGCTGCTGTGTAAGCTGGAAGAAGAGGCAGTCATTAGCACCTAGTGAAAAGCCTCTGCAGGTTGAGCTTTTGCAAAATGAGATGTGAATGCCAGGGCAGTGTTATCTGCCCTCTGAACCTGGAGTCGGTCAAGATTACTGTGAAGTCTTGGAGCATAGTAGTTGATGCTTGGCACCGGGTGATTACAAAAGGCTATTTTCTTCATGGGTTTTGTGGGGATTTTTATATCATGTACTTGTTTTGATGTAGGAGGTAGATGTTAGCAGTAAGATACGAAGCCTTTTGTACCTCAGCCGCTGGTAGTTCTTTGGGCTGCGCTGTCAAGACTAAAAATCAACGTTTCAGAGCTGTAAGGTGGCTTCTCTGCTGTCTGCTTTGTGCAGGAGCACTGGGGGCTTCTGCCTTCCCAAGAGCTGGCAGCTTAAATTTGTATATTGACACTTTACAGACTGGCAACCCTAAACCTATCTTGAGACCCCACTAGACCTCTTGCCTGGCTGCTTTAATCAATGCCTGGTATTTCTTCTGAGGCTGCGTGTTTAGTTTATGGGGTTTGTTTTGTATTCTGAAATAGAAGTAGTATTAAAACAGATTCATGAGGCAAGATGAAAATTAAGGGTTTGGAATCAAGAGTTTATCAGTATGGGTGTGGTTTGTGTTTGTTTTAGTCTTTTCTTAGCGGCAGAACACAGTTTTGGTTGCTTTACAGCATGCTTAGAACATTGCTTTTGGCGTGTTGGACAGTCTTTGAACTTGGTTGATACAATTTCCTTTATGTAAAGGACCTTTTGATCGAAGGCTGAATTCCTGAATACTATTTTCTTGCTTTTCTCTCCAGGTATGTTATTCTTTTGCAAATAAAATACCGATAGTTTACATGACAAGGTAAAGCGTTACTTTTGCTACTCAAAATCTTTCCTGGGTTTTACTTTTTTGCTTCTGTTCTTACCATACCATCCTTCCAAAAGTATCTGGTAGCTTAGTTTTGGCCAGCTCCTTCCTGACCAGAAGGCCTAACACACACAGATGAAGAAATTTTTAAATTTGCAGCGCTCCGTGTATTAAATGACAAATTACATTTGTTTGTATGTGTGTTCTGTTTATGTTTATGGCCTCTGGTACCTTTCCTTCTTTCAGCAGAGAGAACTTTGGACAATTTAGGATGCTTTTATTAGAACAAGTGGGAGATGTCAGCACTTTGCTTGGATGTGTCTTTGAGGGCAAGTTTCTTCCGTGTCTTCAGCTTTTATGCTTGTGATTTACAAGCATTATTTAGAGCAAAATGAATCTCTTGTCTTACTCCTGTAAATGATACCACAATCGCTCTCCCAGCGGATGGTGTCAGCTACAGCAGAGTAGCTGAGGATGGACTCGGCTTAGAAAGCGAGTTGTGCTTGCCCTTCGATGTGGTCCAGCACTTTTCCTGCTGAGTGTGGTCAACAAGGAAGAAGGCAGAGGTGCAGGGAATACCTGGGTTACAAGTCGTGGGTGACAGGCAGAAGGGTGTTATCTACTGTAGCTGAGAAAACAGAAAATGTTTGTGGGTTGAGAAGGATCAGGAGTTCTGTTCTGACTTAATTCAGGCTTGAATACTGATTCGACTGTGGCCATATCAAAGAAATAGGATGGGGTTTAATTTGGAGGTGACAGGGCTGGATTAAAGTTAGATGACAGGTGAATTTCTGTGTGTATGTGTGTGAGAGGGAGATGCTGTCTAGGGAAAAAACCTTGGGGCAGAGCTCGTTTTTGCCCTGAGAGGAGCACGAGAAGAATCTGGAAGAGCTGACATTGTGTAAGTTAGTAAGCAGAAGGACTAGATGGAAGAAAAATTTGCCAAAGAGCAAGAAATTAAAATAAGAAGCATGAGCAGTTCTGTCAGTGGTATCTGTAAGGTTGAAAAAAGTGAAGATGAAGTAGTGGGTTTGAGTGTTGGCCAGAGAAAAGGTCACTAGTGTGCTAGATCTGTTTGAGTGGGTTGCAAGTAGCTGAAGCTACGCTAGAGCGTGCCTGGTGTGGAACTGGAGAGGAGAATCGTAGAATGCTTTGGGTTGGAAGGGACCTTTAGAGGTCATCTAGTCCAACCCCAAGCTCCAGAGATTTGTAAATGTTGTGAATAGCATGGTTAGTGGGCGCTGGGATGA
Source organism: Balaeniceps rex (assembly GCA_013401315.1). Classification (NCBI taxonomy): domain Eukaryota; kingdom Metazoa; phylum Chordata; class Aves; order Pelecaniformes; family Balaenicipitidae; genus Balaeniceps; species Balaeniceps rex. The sequence continues at coordinate 31,638 of VYZW01039049.1, read as the reverse complement.
AGGGATTACGAGGTGCAAATGGGGTCCTAGGCAGTGATACTTAAGAGGAAAGAAACTAAAATCATGTTGGTTGGGGGGGGGGGGGGAACCTATAGGGTAAAAAAAAATTGAAGGAAAAAGTGAAATCTGGGGATGAAAAGTGTAGTGAAATCTGCAGTTGGGGTGGGGTAGACAGAAAAAGGAAGTGAAGTTAGGAGGAGAGCGGAGGAAAAAAATCCCTGCAGAGGAGAAGAGAAGAGTTGAGAGCAAAGGTTAGCGTGCCCTTGAATATCTTCATCTTGTTCGTTAGTGATAGGTCTGAGGTATGCACAGGAAAAATCTTGCTGCTCTTTTTCTTTTTTAAAAAAAAAAGATATTCCTGCATAGGAATGTACTTGGTCAGACTGTACAGACATGATCGTTGCTGCTCGGTGCTGGAGAGAGCTCGCTTACAAAAGACCGATTGAAGAGGGCCTGCCGGGAGAGCGCACACGCTTGGAGCCGAGGGTGTGATTGTGCAAAAGCCCCGTGACTTTCAGTGGGATTTGAGCACGTGCTTACATTTTAGGAGGTACTCGTGTTTGTCATGTGACATGGTCATTCTTTTGTGGGTTGATTTAGCTTTTACCTAATGCTATTTCAAAAAAGGCAAGCTTTGAGTGAGAAAAGAGCTGATAAGGGGCTAGCTCCTATGGCTTACTGACTCCAGCAGCAAACGCTGGTGGTGGAAGCGCTTCACTTCAGAGTACTAGTATTGAAATTCGGTAAACTATTTTAACTGATAAGAATGCAATAAAAAGAAAGCTCTGAGCTTGAAACTGCTGCCCCGTTTCATGGTTCAATGGTCCATGGTTTTTTGGATGAGCATTTCGGGCTCATCGTTGACACAGCTAGTAAGGTGAGCTTTAGGATTTTGGCTTGGACCATTGAGTTTGGATCTGTGTAAAGAGCAGTTACAGAGATGTTAATTAAACTACTAACTTAAACCAGAAAAATCCTTCTTGAAAAACATGATACACACTGTATTTTGGGGTGATATACAGCAATCGAGGTGAGAGATGACTTTGAGGGCATTCATCTCTTTTTGCGGGGTTTCTTCTGTGTTTGACATATGATCCAGCCCCAAAGATCAGCCTTTCGTTATTGTTTTGGATTGCTCAGTTCATAGTGTAAACCGATTAAAAATGGTTCAGGGTAAAACAGTTACCAGCTCTTGCTTGATTATTTCAGGCAGTCTTGGTAAAACAGAGGCAATTTCACATTCGCAGTGGAGCAATACGCGTGTTCCTCCCATGCTGCATCTAACATTGAAGCAAACACGGAGGCTCGCATGTGCGGCTGCTCTGTAGATCAGTCTGGAAAGAAAATCCCGTCTATGCCAATCAGATTGCTCTTAATGTGCTTAGTCTCTGTGAAAATCAAAAGTAACTTCCACCTGTAATTTTGAAATTGCTTCAGTAAAGCAATTTAGAATTATTTGATGGACCAGCAAAATAATATCCTTTACTGCTTAGTGAATGAAATCTCTTTTCATCTCAGACACTGAAAAAAAAAAAAAAGTCTGGTTTTGTAAATTCGTGTGGCTCTGTTAAGTTTTCTGAGGCCAGGATTTCACCCTTGAACTGCTCTTCAGGTTACGTCGTTACTTTTGAAAGAGCAAAACAGATTGCACGTGTTTGTGGTTAAACAGAGGAAGATCACCCGGGCTGTGATTAAATGAGTGGCTTCATTTCTTCAGATGTCAGTAACCTGGTCTGTTCTGAAATAATATGTTGGGGAATAGCTCGAAAGCTGTAGAACACTAAGCTATAAAACAAAGTCTGTTATGTTTCCTATTGAACATGAAATAATGAAATTTTAGGTTTGGGCTATTTCATTATAACATCGGTTTGTTCACCCGGCATGCACGATCACGTCACTGATGGCAAAATGTAAGAATCTTCAATCTCGCAATCGCTTTACTGTAACCAGCTATTCTCATAATAAAGCTTCCAGTCCTCAGGAGGTTTTCTTTTTTTTCCTTCACGAGACTCTACAAACCCAGCCGTGTAGGAGCTAAGTAAGAGGAACAGATCTTGTCCCGCAAACTGCACCCTGTGCATTTGCATTGGCAAAAATAGAATCTGCAAATCATTATTGCTGTAGAGGCAGTGGTGGCCGTGGCTGCTGGGTGGGTAGGATGCACGTTGATGCAGAGGTCGAGTAATACCTGTCCTTACGCTTAAGATTTTTTGCTTGTGCAAACACTTATGGGCTGTGCAGTAGCTAATATACCCAAGATATAATTTTAGGCCTGATTACAATAGGAATGGATAGCAAATTTAAAAAAACCTCCGACGGTACCCTTGATGTTATTCTGGAATACATTTATTTCAGTGGCTCATGTCAACGTTCAGGTTCTTGTGTGTGTTACAATTGCTAGGCTTGCTGTGCTCCAAGACATATGACATGCAGCACTTTTAGCAGGCTTTTGTGGAGGGGGAAAAAAAAAAATGACTATTTTGCCCAGGGTTTTTTTCCCTTGGTAAATGCATGGCCCTTCTCTTCATTATTTAAATACCTTTCAGCTTGAGATGTCACATATGGTAGCCTCACAGTTACCTTCAGCTTGCGCAGATGTTGTCCTCATGCACTGCAAATTGTTTGCAACTGTAGGAAGTCAGATTTAAGGAACAGAAGTTACTACACTGAAAAGCAGGAATCTGAAATTACTAAACTGAAAAGCATCTCAAGCTGACTGCGTTTTGTGAGCTTGTGTTTCTTGTCCAACCTCTTGGCTTTGGGCTTGGAAAGCTGGGAAATTGGGACTGTCAGTTCAGCAAAACACAAGCTTTAATTTAAATTTCTGAGCCTTTGAATATTATATTAACCTTTTAGATCTCATTTGTGGGTAAATTGTTACAGCTGTCTTGAGACTGATGAGTGAACAGTGCCAGAAGTGCCTTAACTTTGCCATCAAGCCATCTGGACAGGACCTCAGCTTTGAAGCAATGAAACAGAAGTTTACTGAATCTTACTCTCTTAGAATTTTATTCTGTCTGTTTATCTTCCAGGTCGCATGCTAGCTGGTGTTGGTATTTCTGAAACAGACCTCCTTTGGGCTTTTTGTTTGAGCTCTGGTTGTTAACCTTGAGTTATTATCTCTGTATCGTCTTGGTTTTGCAACTGTGTCCTGGTTCTGAATCAAGTAAAGTGGAAGAGGCTTATACGAGCCACATCTGAGCTGTACAATATTTAAATTTAGGTATACACAGTTTCAACCAATGTGGTGGCAAGGAAACAAATTAAAATGTTCATGGAGTAGTACAAGAAGAAAAATGGAGGCAAATTCTGCTCAGTTATTACTTTTCATACTGTGTTCTGATGGATTAGTTAGCTTTTTCACTCAATTTATATTGAATGTGATCGCACAGTTTTAAGATCTTCACAAAAAAGGAGTAGCTGGGGTATACATACATAAATTACTGCACATGTGTATACTACATATAGCATACAGTTTTTATTTTAACATAATTTTTGTTATTCAGAGGATTTAGGTGATTATCATAATGCAAATCGCTCATGTTCTTGCCTCATCACATCATTAATTACAACACTTGTATTCTTTTATTCTTTGGATTTTCAAGGAAAAAGAAAAAGACCTTTTTGTGTAAAAATAAATAAATCCTTTGTTGCAGTCTAGATCTCTTAAACTATTTTCCTCTAAAAGTGGTAAAATATGTATGACTAATTAAAATAAAGTGCCTTTCATCGGCTCATAATCTCTGCCATTCAAATTTATTTAGAAATTCTTGTATAAATAAACCATACAAGTGTATAACCGGCCAAATATATTGGTATCTTTACGTCTGAAGCACTGCCAACTGCAGATTATATGGCGTAAGACGTAAGGCAGTAAAGAAATCAAGGCAAATCCTTTCCTAGGGATCAAGATTGTCAGGACAAAGATAAATAACGCTTCATATTATAGAGTTGGAATTCTCTGTTGGCAGCAAAAAAAGTTAAATTACAACATGATGTAAATACTTGTGTATTTAATCCTCCCATAAAACAAAAATAACTGAATGTAGTTTAAGCTTTCTAAAATTATCTGAATATCCAGCACGTGAATGCATTTATTGAAGGTGGAAAGAAGTGAATGAAATTGGGTGCTAAAATGGCAATTTTGGTTCATCACTTTTTAATGGTGATTACTGTAATAGATTGCATCAAGTTCTCTGGATGAATTGCAGAGAAATCTTTAAATAACAGCACCTGTGCAAGATTAAATGGAGGAATTGTGTTTATCAAGTCACGCCTTTACTCTTTCCCACAGTCAACAGCTTATACTGAAAAATCTCCTCTTGTGTTGCAGTCTCCTCGTTTCCCCACCTGATCCAGAGTATTCCGTGTAATTACCATTAACGTACCCCTCTCTCTCCTCAACTGAAATGCCACTTGCTTTTGGAGCTGGTGACTTTTAGCATCAGTAAGTTGTCGTCATCATCGTGATTGGAGTTAGACTTTGACCTGGACTGAAATCCAGCATTACGCACTTATAATATTATGCCACCGCCGTTCAGTTTTGAAAACACAGATGTTAATGGGCAGTTGTTCTTCCCCGCTTTACCAAGCCTCCTCTCTAATGAGAAGTAAGATGAAATGGTTCATTGTCGGCTGTGATCACAAATTTGATTGTTTTGGTTCTGAAAAACAGTGTTCAGTTTTCTCAAAACCGTGCTTCTGATGGAAGGAAATGCCATTTACTCGCTTCCTCTACCAGGGGGTTTTCTCTTGAGCTTTCCCAGAAGCACAGGGATCAAACCTGCCATCCAGCGGGAGACGTGAAATAAGACAAGCCTGTAGTTCAGGGTGCTGTGGCTGCACGTGTAGTGTGCAATGGTTTAAAGGAGGATGGGGGGGAAAGAAACACCTGGGTCCCCTTAAAATCTCACTAAACTTTGGAAAAGAGATTTGCCTCGCTCCGGTTTGAAAGCCCTAGTCTGCAAACGAAGCTCCATAATAATTTGTCTTTGGACCTGAAAGTGATTTATATTTCCATATAAAAGCACTTTCCAGACCCAGAGCCAGATATATTAGTTTATTCCCAAACTAAATGATCCTGTAAAGATTTTACAATAAAAATTTTCTTATTTCAAACATGCCAGTTTTTCCTGGCTGAGCCTTTCTGGAAAAGGCACTGCCAATCTTATGTTTGAGAGCTGCTGTTGAGTGCTACGGTCTACTCTTGTCAAGAGTAGACTATGGGAAAAGTTTCTCTCGGGCAAAAAGAGCCTGAAAATGTTTATTTTAATGCTTTGTGTTTAGCATTTTAGAAATCTGTAGGTGGAAATTCCCATGTGAAAAACTTAAAGCCCTTCAAAACTGGAAAAAAGGTGTCTTGTATTCATTTGGTTTGGAGTGCAAAATAGTATTCATATGATTATTTTTTTTTTTAAAAAAAATCTTTTTATGGATTCAATGAATGGAGCCTCGTCGGAATGCTTAGTCAAGAATTAGGGAATTGTTTACAGATTTTCCCAGTAAGGATTAACATCTGACGTGGTTGTGTCATTGCTTCAGCAACAATGGGATCCTTTATCTACGCTCACATATTATGTGCGTTTCATTTTTTCCTACAGACAGTGCTTTGTTTGTAAGGGCAGCCTATCTGGGTCCGTGTGCATGAGCTCTGCTGAAAAATGCGGATATCTGACAGGTGTAAAATGTAGGGGAATGCAGCAAAGGTTAAGACGCGTGATGAGAAGCTGCTGTATTTGGGGCCAACTAACTGCTGTGGTTAACTTTCGTGAAAACTAAATACTCGTGTTTCACACTTCATTGATGGGATGTAGACTCCAAGATTAGTTTAAATTTTCATAGATAGTTGATTTTCTATGTCATTTGTAGTGACTATTAACTTCGGCAGTTTAAAGCCACTCGGGCCTTTTGTTCTTCTGATATCATAGAATAGAATCATTTGGTTGGAAAAGACCTTTAAGATCATCGAGTCCAACCGTACCTGTCCACTACTAAACCATGTCCCTAAGCACCTCGTCTGCCCGGCTTTTAAATACCTCCAGGGATGGGGACTCCACCACTTCCCTGGGCAGCCTGTTCCAGTGCTTGACAACCCTCTCCGTGAAGAAGTTTTCCCTAATATCCAATCTAAACCTCCCCTGGCACAACTTGAGGCCATTGCCTCTCGTCCTATCGCTTGTTCCTTGGGAGAAGAGACCAACCCCCACCTCACCACAACCTCCTCTCAGGCAGTTGTAGAGGGCGAGAAGGTCTCTCCTCAAATATGTGGGCGTTAATTTTCGTTAAATAACCATGCCCTTCGAACGCCCCAGCCTCTTTATTCACCTGATGGATCATCAGCATCCAAAACGTTAGAAATTCGGCACGTAACAATTGGCTCCTATCTGGAATAGCTATTTTAGCTGTGCAAACAGAAGTTGAATGGCAGAACCAGGTCCTGGGCTATTTCTGTCTGCATTTTGGTCAGGCCAACGAGACCCGAGTCGTCCAGGTTCTATATAGGCCAAGCTGAGGATGCAGGGGGATCGGAGAGCTTGAATGGGGCTTTGGGGGACTTGGGAGGGATGAACCAGCATGCCCGATGCCTGCCAAGGAAAACTGGGATCTGTGTGAAGTTGGGATGGGAGAGGCTGGCAGCTCTCAGAGACCTTTTTTTGAGAAATTCACTCTGTGTTGGGCCATGTGTATGCAGGGGGGCAGTTTTATAGGGTTGCCTGCAGGTTTCTCAGACACTGGAACGCTTGGGTAACTGGGAGAGCACATGTGCCGGCACCAAGCGAGGGATGTTCAGTGGTAATCTGGGCTCCTCGCTCCACATCATCTGCCTCCAGCATCTACTTCCCTCCCTGCCTCGAGCTTTCCTGCTGTTCGCTTTTCCTTGCTGATTGCTGCAGGACCAACTTAAGGATGCCATCACCCGCAAGCGTGCCCTCCTCCTGTTATAAAGGTGGGGTGTTAAGAGATCATCGTCGTTTCTAGTACTGTAGAAACAGCGTTTTCCTGTAAATCTGTTATGGGAAAGGTTTCAAAATTGGCTTTGGAAACATTTTGAGTGTTACTTGCCCTGTGGGGAGATTATTTTAAGGAGATTTTCCTTTTACTTTCATAGCTTGTAGGTGCAGTGGTCTGAGGGATGAAGAATTCAGAATAGTTGAGAGGTTCCAAGTAAATTATGGAGGTGCTTCCAATTCTCTATTACGTTCCCATCTACAAGAAAAATACTTCTGGTGTATATTAGCGTCCCCGGGCGCAACGAGCACTAGCGGCGTATCTGTAATGGAGGGCAGTGCAGGGACTTCTGAGCTGCCACCGAGCTTGGTGGGATGTGTCCAGCCCCGGTGTGGTGCCCTGTGAAGCAGATGCTTGTGTGCTAACACAGCGGCGTGGCCGGGCGAAAAACCGCTGCCCTTGGCTGGGTCACCTCGCCCAGCTGCGTTTGTTCTGGTCGGATGATAGATCCGGTAGATCCCTTCCTTTGCTCAGTAACTCTGAAATCTCCATGCTCCCTATTGTTTGTTGTTTGTTTTTTTACCTAATTTTCCTTTTCTTTGCATCTATTGTTTCTTTTCCAAGCCGTCCTTACCAGCTTTTTTCCCACCTTCCAAGTAGGAACAGATCTTTGAGTAGCAAAACCTGTTTTTCCCCCCCATCTCCTTTTTTGAGCCTCTTCTCTTTTGTGGTTGAGTTCTTAGCTGCTTTGGAGAGCTAAACTTGTGCGGTTAGCGTGCACACACACGAGGTGTTTGCATTTGGCCGAGTCTCTCTGTGCACGTTAGCCTGCACTGGAGGTCAGGGGTCTGATTGCTCTGGGGTCTCAGCAGAGCTGTATCTGTGCTGGTCCCATGAGGCTGGAGGTTGGGGTCTTACAGGCTTGTGGAGCACAGGCACACACAGTATTTCTCCTCCTTGATTTTCCAGATGTAGGAGGAAAAATTCTGAGCTGAGCTACGATGGATATTATTGTCTCAGCTTGCTTGCAGGGATGGGGGTAAGAGGAGAATTCTTGCTCCTTACAGCCCCAGTAGTTAGTTTGGGCATAGAATCACAGAATGCTTTGGGTCGGAAGGGACCTGTAGAGGCCATCTGGTCCAACCCCCCTGCAGTGAGCAGGGACATCTTGAACCAGATCAGGTTGCTCACAGCCCCGTCCAACCTCACCTGGAATGTTTCCAGGGATGGGGCCTCCACCACCTCTCTGGGCAACCTGTGCCAGTGCTTCACCACCCTCAGTGTAAAACATTTCTTCCTTCTATCCAGCCTAAATCTGCCCTCCTTTAGTTTAAACCCATCACCCCTTGTCCTGTCACCACAGGCCTTGCTAAAAAGCCTGTCCCCATCTTTCCTCTAGGCCCCCTTGAAGCACTGCAAGGCCGCACTAAGGTCTCCCCGGGGCCTTCTCTTCTCCAGGCTGAACAGCCCCAACTCTCTTAGCCTGGCCTCGTAGGAGATGTTCATTGAGCACCGCCTGGTGAAGAATAATCACCAAGATACATTTTTCATAGAGATTTCTCTTCTGTCACGTGGACAGCAATTGCTGGGCACCCAGCTTCCTCATTTGGAGTGCCAAAACCGAAACTAGAATGACAGTGACCGGAAAGAGCCCTCAGTGAAAGACTGATTTACATTAAAAAAACCCTTTCCTCTTCAAAATCACCCTGTACGCTAACTGATATGTAATTTGGGTTATTGTAAGCATAATTCCCAAAGAAAACAAAGCTCTGGGCAGTCAGGGTAAGCACGAGCAGTTTTGTCTCTCCTCATTCTGCAACTTCTTAACAGCTTTGAAACCACTGCTTGTTATCAGTCAGATTTTATAGAGGAGCAGGAATCTCACAAAGTGCCTAATTTTTTTGAAAATTCAGGGCAACTGGGTAGAGAGGAGTATATCCCATTAGGGTTGGCCTGTTGTTTGAACTTAACCCTTAATAAATTTTGCAGAATCTGCATCTTTCTGCCCGTCTCTCTTACATCCTCACACACACTCTGAAAACTTGGCCTCATTAGCTCAGCTGTTGGCGGATTAACGCTACTTTCACTGCTCATTTCAGCCCCATGGGAAAAGGTGGTGGTGTTTCTCGAGGCATTTGTGGTTACCTTGTTAGGGGTCCCAGCAGCAGGAGTGTAACTTTTTCATCAGAACATCAAACAGAATTCCTTTCCCTCTTATCTGCTGTCAGTTTGTGATATGTTGCATTAAAAAAAAAAAATTCTCTTGTTTGCTTTTCAGAAACAGAAAAGATCCCTGTAATGCGTGGACAGTGGTTTATTGACGGTACGTGGCAACCTCTGGAAGAGGAGGAAAGTAACCTCATAGAACAGGAGCATCTCAACCGCTTCAAAGGCCAGCAGCTGCAAGAGAGCTTTGATATGGAAGTATCAAAACCTGTTGACGGGAAGGAGGGTAAGATTGTTTAGATTGCTATTTTTATAGTATGTTCTCTGGGCAGTTGGGATCTGTTTTTTCTTAAGTTTAAGGCTGTGATCTGTGATGGTTTTCCATCCTGCGTAGTGGGGAACATTATTACAGGCATCAGTTTGCTCTCCCATTTTTCAGTGCATCTTGATGCTGTAGGATTTTCTGCTGCAGCACATTTGATGAACACTGTAAAATTATATTCATGGGTAAACTTGTTCCCATTTTGCTTTGTGTTTCATATCTTTTAATTGTGTTTGAAATCTCACTTCAAACTGAAATCTCTTGATGGGACAAGAAGAGTCAGTGTCTGAATGCAAACTGGCTATTAGTTGTCTGGCCAGCATTCCTAATTGGGCCTGAAGGGAGTATCAGTTTTACAGGTCACATTTCATTTTCCATTCTAGTTCAGTCTGTGACTTTATTGGAGTAGTTTTCAGCTATAGTAAATCTTGGGCATTCATTCTGTTATGGAAGTCCTTGTATTTTAATGACCAGGCTGAGGACATTCAGCTAGTGTTCTTGGGAATCTCAGACAAATAAACGTTTTTAAGAATAGCCTTCTGAAATTACTGATCTGTTATTTAATGTACGCAGTCAAATTGGTTGCTCAGGGTAAGTATAGCACAGCGAAAGTTCATGTTTTTTGGCTGTCACACTTCACTTCTGTTTGTTGGTCGTCACTTGATGAACAACCTACAAACCAAGAGCTTCAAGTACAGAGGCCTCACAATACCTTTTAGTAGGGTTTTGGTTGTGTTCTTCTTTATAAAGCAACTTTATTTTTAAACTCTTTAAACTGCAACTTTGTACAAAACAGCTACAGAATGTAGGAGTTGCTGTGTTTTGGCCATCTTATGTATGAACTACATGGCCACACAGGTAAATCTTGTTAAAAAATTAAAAGCAAGGCGGTATTTGGGGTTCTTCTGTGATTACTGTAAGGAATACCAGAATGGCATTTGTTGACTTAGAGAGATTTTTCAACAATGCAGAGCGTAGTTAAGTTCCTGACTCCCCTCAAGGCTAGCGAGGACTCTGAATATTTTTTTTCTATTTATACCACTTTCAAAGATCTTCTCCTCTGGCCAAGCCTGCAGTGCAGTCTCCTGCTTTAACAGCTCTGTCAAGTAGGTGCATAAAATGGTGTGACCCTGAGCCACAGCACTGTGCCAGTACAACCGCCCTTTTGAAAGGCACTTTTACCTGTATTTCTGTGTGCTTGCACTGATTTATTGTTCTAGTGTACTGGGACAATGCTCAGCTTTGTTAGTACAGCTGTACCCCACCGCGAGTGCAGTGCTGTTTGTGGTAGGGTGGTACGCTTCTACTTGGAAAGCACATCTTTGTGGCTGCTGAGTGCTTCCAGCCTTTGGTAGCTTAACTTCTGATGGAAGGAAGGAAGGATGGCTTCAGTTGTACTTGGATTCTCGTTATCGAGTAAGGAAGGGAGTTCTTTTTTTTTTTCTTTTTTTTTTGGAAAAAGTCTGGTCTGTGGAGCAGAAGTTTTCAGATTTAAGGTAGCAGAGATAGGGGAGAGTGGTGAGAAAGATACAATGCCTAATATTTACAAAAGCATAAAAGATGAGAAAAAAGAAAATCCAAATTCAGATACCAGTGCCTTTTCTAAAACTAAAGTTTAAAAAAAAAATAGCTGTGTATGCAGTCACTTCAGAATGGAATACATGTGAAGTCACCGATAACTTTCAATAGATTTTTTTTGTAGTAATAGGAGAGTTGCAGGAAAATTATAGCTAACAGTAAGCATGAAAAGTGGTTTTGTCATTATAATATGCCTCTCAATACGTCTCTGATCAGTTGACATCCATGATTGCCATCTGCACGTGGCGCTGGGAGAAGCTTTACAACTTGCATTATTGCTGATGAAGTAATCATAGTTAGTGGAAGAAGTGCCGAATTCAGTTTATAAATTTCTTAAATGCTACAATTTGTTGCTACAATTTGTTGTAATTGCATCCTGTATGAAACATATTTTGGTCCCATCAAGGTTTACAAGTAGCTGTTATTTAAGATTAGTGGAAGTTAGAATAGATCTGTAAATATCAGAGGGGTGAAGTGTCTATTCGCAATGCTATGATAAAGCGTTATAAATGATGAAAAACTAGCAATCTCATCTAATTCCTCAGCAAAATTAAGACGATCTGCTATAACAGTCTTTTAGTACTTAGACATAATTACTTTTCTATATGAACATGCCAGTTTGCTTCATAAATAATGAAAAACTAGCTTGTCAACTGGCATCTTGTTGATATGCAGTAGGCAAACCTGCCAGCTCTTGATCTGACCCCAGCCATGCTCTAAAGGGTGGCAGCAGGCTGAAAAGTTAGGAGCAGGTTCCCCTTTGCTGCTCCCATTCTGGATAATTTTCTCTTCTTCAGCCTGCTAACTCGGGGCAACGTATGATATCCTGGAACTTAGTATCTGAGACTCAGTTGACAATTTATTCGCAATTTAATAATCTTTTTTTATTGTCCTCTGAAATCTTTTTGTGAAGAAAACAGAGTTTCAAGCAAGTTTACTATGTGTTTAGCACCCTCAGCTTCTGAGCAGCCTGCCCAGTGCGTTGCTGGCAGCGGAATCGCCCTCTTTAAGGCCAGGGCAAGTGGTGCTGCTTCCCGTCTGCGTGTGGAGTCACCCCTGCGGATGAGTTCATCTTTGCAAAAACAGGCAGTGAGCACTGCGTACATTACCTGTGAAGGGCAGCTGCTCAGCGTGCAGTGGCCCTCTTCTTTCCTCCTATCTTTTGTTTTGGGATACACGTTAGGAGAGTACGCTTACATCTAGAAAAGCAATTTCCCACTCCAGTGACTTGATTTATTAATTCTGCTCCTGGATTGTAGCATGTTAACAAAGAAATAACTAAGCTTTATCCAGGGCTTTCCTTGATGATTGGCGGTCGATGAATACATGCCCTGTTATTAAAATGTTAATTCAAAATCTTGCAAACCTAAATGTTTCAGAATAAGGATCTCCAACCTGTGGCCCCTAAGTAACATAACGCCCATGCTGCCTTCCAGTGTTGTTTGGGACCGCAAGAAGCTGTAAATGCTGAAGGTAACAGAACAGCATGTGATGATGTTTAGGTGAACGATTTCTCAAGTTCTGTTTTCCATGGGGCAGCCTGGAGACCACTGCTTCCGTGGGAGATCCCTCTGCTGAGCCAACTGTAGTGGTATTTTGATTTTCATCCTTACAAAGTATTCAATTTCATGCCTTGCAAAATGAACTGCCTTTATGGTGCCTGATACTGCTGACTCCTCTCGGTGTCTGATCCTCTTCAGCGGCCTGCTGGGCTGTTGGTCTCTGCAGTGGCATGATTTTCTCAGGTAAATTATTTGTTACGGCAGAACGCAGAAATGGGGCACTTTATTTCTTAGGACTGTCCATGCAGGTTATCGTGACCTTTAGATTTGCCATATCCAGTTGACCTGGATTTGTCTCCAAGAAGGTTGTGCTCTGGAGGATTTCACAGATTTTCCCAGGTACCAGAGCTGTGTCTGCTGCTTGTAGAAAGTAGTCAGGTCTCTGAGATTTCTGCAGCGGTACTTGGTTCTGAATGTGCTGGCATCTGTAACACTTGTAAAAAGCCAGCTACCCTGACCGGCCATCTCTGGAGTGCAGCATCCATAGGAGGTGTTGACGTGTGACAGCCGACTCCCCAGACCACCACGGACCAGGCAGAATGTATGCATGTCGGGGAGGGATGCTGAGGGCATGAGCCTCTCTGCAGGGAGCTTTGCCTCCCCATGTGCCTAAAACCAGGCCCGCAGAATGCTGCTGGAGTCCCGGTGCACGCAAATCCTGCGAGGGCATCGCCCATCTCCTCCGTAGCTTGACTGCACTCTGTTTCACATCGCATCACCCCAGAGTCTGCTTTGATCCTGGCCAAATTCCACACGCATTTTTCAGTTTAAATAGTTCATTTTATTGTTGATAGGTACAGGAAAGGACGTTGCTATTCTGTCTTTTAAGACAGAGTAACCGGTACGGCTACAGGAGGAAACCACAGTTAGGATGAGGAATTAGGGGTTTGGCTGCATTTCGATTGCTTTGTTGTGAAACTGAACGTCTGCAGCCTGGATTTGAGTTCATGCAAATCACAAATTTGCACAAATGCAAATCTGCATATTGGCAGGTTCAGGAAAGCGTCTTCTGGCTGCTCATTACATAAAGTAATTTTACATAATTTTTTTTTGAGCAAAATGAGTCTCACCACATTGTCATTTTATAGTTGTATTGAGGAGTAGAGCTTGATGTTTGCCACTCAAGTCTTTGTAAAAATCGAGTCTGATGACACCGTAAACCCCTAAATGAGATGCTGCGCTGTTGTAACAGTATATGTGGGCTGCCAGGACTGATTGGTTGTTCTGCCACTGTTGATACGTAGACAGTGTTGGGGTTTTTTGGGGCCCTCAAATTCATTTGTCCAGTACTTGTTTTTTTCCATGCAGGTAAACTAGGCTTTTTTGTATATTGGCTTTGCTTGTCCTTCTTATGGAAGATTTATTCTTCAAACTGAACATATGTAAGCTATTATCAACACAGGATGTAAGGTGGCGTTTTGATCTAAATTCTTAGGTTCAAAATTTTAAATGATACAAACTTCAACCCTTAAAATACAAAAATATCTGGGTTGTTTATTTGGTCACGCTGAGAAAGGTTTATAACTCTGCCTTTGTGCAGAAATACTGACCTTCCTCGTACTGCATATACCCAGTGATTACACTTAAATATATTACTACTGTAATATAATTCTGTAAATATTTCTGAGAAAGACCTAGGTTGTAACACTTGTTCTTTGAAGCAATATTTCAGCTGGAACCATTTTGAAAGGGATACAAAAAGGGAATCATAATAGCTTTTTAGCAGTCAATAAGCTTAAAAAGTACAGAATAATGTAAGATTTAGAAACTGCTTTTTGTGCACGCTTAGGCAGACAGAGAGTTCAGGACCTGTCTAAAGTAGTCTATGAAAGGAGCAGCGTTCTCAAGTGATTTCAGTAATATGAAGGCCGTTGTAAGATAAAACAAGACCGTGAACTCGGATCATAGCAGGTTCTTAAGGTCAGGCTAGATACTTTGCTAACAGTATTTAAGCATAATAAAGGCAGCGATGTTCAGACCAAGAGCTGCTTGATGGAGGGTCAACGTCGCTACTTCAGTGTTGATTTTTCTCTCTTGGTCCCACATATCCCTTGCTGTGAGTTCCTCAAGCACAGAGGAGCTGTTAGCGGGTGGGTGCCCACCACTTCAGGTGCCGGGAGGCGGTCGAGGATGGACGAGCAGCTTTTGTCACGCAGTCCGACTTTCAGGTGGAGGTTCGATCTGTGGGACCTAAGCTGTCTGCTGGATGGTAAAACTGCCGTCTCTTGCCTTCTGTATAGCGGCGACAGTGCCGAACAGCAGAGCAGGGACAGCAAGCGCTCAGCACGCTCCTGGGGAGGTAGCAGCAGGTGATGTTCCCACTGCTCTAGGCTAGCATGAGGGCTAATTCTGATTCTTCTATTTGAGACCCCTGAGCAGTGGTTCAAAGGGTATATCATAAGCTGGTCCCCAGTATAAATAATAGCCTCTAACAGCTTTAAGGTTTGCTATCCAAGGAGTAATGGTTTTAAACTAAAAGAGAGGAGATTTAGACCAGATATAAGGAAGAAATGTTTTACACTGAGGGTGGTGAAGCACTGGAAGGGGTTGCCCAGAGAGGTGGTGGAGGCCCCATCCCTGGAAACATTCCAGGTGAGGTTGGACGGGGCTGTGAGCAATCTGATCTGGTTAAAGATGTCCCTGCTCACTGCAGGGGGGTTGGACCAGATGGCCTCTAAAGGTCCCTTCCAACCCAAAGCATTCTGTGATTCTATCTCTGCTTTAAGAATACTTGGTTAGCCGTTACTATCATAAATACAGTTGAGTACCTATCATCTGTTGCTCCATCTTCTTTTTTAGGTATATTCATTTAATTGGGAAGAAGTGAAGCTGAAAGCTTAATATATGTGATAGTAAGGTAGGAATAGACATCGTTCATTTGCACAGAGAGATGCTCAAATTTTAGCTGGAAATCGCCTGAGCAACCTGATCCAAATTTGAAATTGGATCCAACTTAAAAATTGATCCTGCTCTGTGTGAGGGATTGGAGCAGGTGAACCCCAGCAGTCCCTTCAACAGAAATTATTCTGTGATCAAGTCTATGATTCTGTGAGAGATGATAAAAAAAGGTAGAAAAAATCCAGTGAGTCAGAATCAGAAGGAATTTTTGAAATGCATTGCTTATGAAACTGCATAAGTTTATTGGTTTTTCTTATGGATTTTCAGCGTGTGGTTAGATGCCACAAAAACTGTGGAAGTTGCGTTTGGAGTAGTTGATTTGTTTTGCCTTAGATTTCAAATACAATTTGCTCCTCTGTTCATAAAAAATGTATATTAACCATGAATTTTTGTCGCAGCTGGCTAAGTTAACCTTTAGATGGGAAAGTCATATTCACAGAATCAGAAGGGAGTCCTGCAGATCAGAAGGGATCTCTGGAGATGATCTGGTCCAACCTCCCTGCTGAAAGCTGCGGAGTCAATGAGAGCGGCTTGCTCAGGATGTTTCCAGTGGGGTTTTGAATCTCCAACATCAGAGACTTCACAACCTCTCTGGGCAATCTGTACCAGTGGTTTATCACCCTCACCATAAAAAAGAAATTTTTTTTGCTTAGACTTTACTTGAATTTCCTGCGTGTATTCTTCTTGAGTTGCCACAGCCAGTGAACTATTCTGTAGACTGAATTATTCCGTCAGGTTCCAAGGGCAGTAGCTATGAGCCTAACTTTCCTCTCCTCTAGAAAACTGACGTGCAACAGTAATAGACTTCACTTGCATCTGCATTAAGGCATCTGCTGACAGAGCTGTTAGCTGAGGGTCTGAAGAGGTGTGATCCTGGACTAGCGTAACTGTGGTGGTCGAAGCCCTTGGCACAAGCGTGGAATATCACTCTCTTGTGCTGGCATATGTTACTGGATCACGGAGTATTAACTATTCTGGTGTTCGTAAGGGAAGATGTCATTCAGTTGATTTCTCCCTGCTCTCCAGCAGGCTAACTGATTTCAGGTAATCGCAGCTTAATGACTTTGTAGATTCAGAAGCCAGGCTGGAGCCTCTTGATTCCTCATTGGATTTAAACACTTTCTCTTGACTAGATCAGGCTTTTGAGGCTAAAACATTTTGAAATTAAGACTGTTTGTACGAGCGAGGGCCCACAGAGCAGTAACACAGAAGACGTAGAGTTGTAGGACTTCACTTTCAGCCTTGCTCAGGAACCCACGAAGGAGGGTAAAAGGTATCCGTCATAACCCAGTTAACAGTGAGTTAACCCAAGTCTGCTGTTGGGTAAGTGCCAAGAGCAGCTTCTTCCTGCTCACGTAACTTTAAATGCTCCTTAGCAGCAGCTTTCACTCACCTTTAAGTATTTCTTCCATAATCACACAGCACCAATATCAAAGTCCCTGAAAAAGAATCTTTTGGACTGCTGTGCAGTATTTCAATATTCTCAGGAGGAGTGAAACAACACAGTTGAAAGTCTAACAGAAGTTATGGACTTGCCTTACCGTCGAGGGGAAGCTCAGGGGCAAAGCGTGCACGCTGTTGCATTTCACCGTGGAAGGCAGCCTCTCGAGGACTTACAGAGCAGGGTAACAGTAGCAGATTTTGTCTAATCTGACTTTAAACGATCCTCTGACACTCTTTGGGGAAAATAATAGAGCTGTGCTTAAAATTGAGGGTTGGGGTTTTTTTTTTTCCAAATGTTTAGTGTATACTTAAGGAGGGTTACTGTATTCTACCCTATACAAATAGAGCATTCATGCTTTTGTACGTGTAAATGCAAAGGCACTCGGTGAGTCCCATTACACTGTGTTCCAGCTGTCTTTTACTGATGCCTTTAGCTTTGTTGTGATGTCTGTTTATGAAGAGTGAAGAAATGGAATTTGGCTAATGTGACCTGACACTTTTGCTACAAAACCAGTTTTTTAAGTGTATATACTTTTTCAGAAAATGTGCCAACTTTTTTTTTTTCCTCTAAAAATGGTAATACTAATGAAAAAAAATGACACCCCTTTTAAAAATTTTACTTTGAAGCTCAGTGTTTTTACTTTTAGTTCTCTACTACCTCCCTCCCTTCTCCCTCCCTTCTTTGTTCAAATGGAGAGGATATAAGGAGAATTCAGATGCTGCATGTCTTAAGCGAAAGCGTTCCCAAGGTACAGTAATTGTAGATTTCTTTTTTTGTAGTACTCCTGGCTTAGGAAGCTTTCAATTCTAGTTTGCTTATATCAGTTAAATGTGTTAGATTTACATGCTTCAATTTATTGAGTTGTATTCAATGCCATTTCCTTCAAAAGGGAAGGAAAAAGCATCATAGATCTTAGAAGAAAAGTAGAAGTGTTGTGAATCTTAGAGAAAAGTAGATGCTGACAGTATCATGCAGTAATCCTTATTATAATTATTTGTGGCTGTGATGAAAACTGTAAACGTTTGTCTCTTACACTCTTTATAGGTGGTTTGGCTTTTTCAATAAACTAAAAGCAACTTTTTTAGAATCACAGCAGAGCTGGTATAAGATAAATTATGTGAGAGAAGGAATTTTTTTTGCCACTTTTTTTGGATAATGCATGCATCTTTAATTTTATGTTGTAAATTATTGTTACTGCCGCTTTTGTGTGAGCACTGGAATGAAATGAGACTTTGGACATAACGATATAAAAGGGGGAAGCTGTGTAGAATATGTGATAGAGGCTGCTGCGTTGCAGAAAACAACTTTGAACTTCGCAGCAGCTGCTGTGCAAATTTGTTTCAGAAAGTGGGAGTAGATCTTACAGGAGCCATTAATGATTTCAGAAGGCTCAAAAGCACTTGTCACTGGTCTTTCTCTGCCAGCGTTAAAGCCAGCAGTGATTAAACTTTTACTGACTTCAGTGACTGTGGAACTAGGCTTCTGAAAACTGCACCCCCTATTTAAAATGTAAATGCACGTGGTAGGTTTAGAGTTATTCTTGTCATACCATATATTCTTTTAGCTCCTGGGGATATTGTAAAGTATGAGAATTTATTTTGAAATGCGTAAATGTCTGCCTTTTGACTTCCTTTAATTATATTTTTCTATAATTGGGTCCAAATGAAAATGCTTGAAATCAAAATGTTTAATAGTAAATTTTTTCCTGCCTCTTCTCACACATGGAACTCAAGTCTGTTAAAGGTGAATAAGTGTAGCTACTGTCTGGAGCAGTAAGAAGGGTCTTCTGCCTTTTATTTTGTGATTATAATTTTGAAATGATTTTGTATTTTTTTTCTCCACGTTATATTCAGTGGTGTGTTCAGAACATGCTTGAATTAAAAAATTAAAAGTAGGTGCTTACATAACAAATAGTGACACTGATGAATTGAGAGGTGGTGAAGTGCAATATAAAAATGACAGCAATGTGAAACAGCCCAGTTTAATTAAGAGCAATAGCCTTTTTAATGGCTTTGCATTTGCTTTTTAAATAAATAAAAAAAGGGTTTAAAATCTACAGCTGTACCTCAGGTTTACGTACCAGAACTTCAGAGTTGTTCAAGAAAGAACAACCGTGGCCAAACTATGCCCTCAGCTGTGTGTATGATGTGGCAGGGTTTGTGCAGAAACTAACGCTTACTGATCTATTTTAAAATCCCTGAAGAAAAGAAGGCAGAAAAGGTTTTCAGACAGTACATATCCCTTCTCTGGTCTTTAGCCCTGACTGGAATGACAGCGCCTTTGTGGAGGAGATGGAGATAATGTCAGCTCTGAGCACTTCAAAGAGGCTTTCCTCCAGATTGATTTTGACTTGACCATAGTCAAACTCTGGTAGAAGAGAATCACCCCATGCTTTGGTCTTGGCAGGTGGATGAAAGTATCAAGTAAAAACCAGGTGCTTACCTTAAAAGGTATTTAATTTTAAACTGTTGGCCGCACGAAATCCCATGTTCAAGCGCCTGTCTGTCTGCACTTACTCCCGGAGGTGCTCAGCTCCTCAAGCACTTGAGCTGGGAGGACATTTGCACTAGCAGTGCACGTGCAGTGTGCACATCCCCAGCTTCCCCACAGGTTTTGTGCTAGGAGTGTAAAAAATAGCGCAGGCTTTCCGCTCCTCAGTTCTTCTCCAGTTATTTTGACTCAAGATGAGCTTCTGCAGTCTAATTGAGATCAGGTTCATCAAGGCTTTAGGAATATGTATTCTATATTTTATGTTTACCTCTTCATTTTTCATATTTAAACTTTTTAGAGGGATTTTCCCCTCTGTGTTCATCTATCTTGGTGAAACTGGAGGTTTGTGTGATAGTAGCCATTGATTTCTTCAGCTGAAGGAAGTCCTTTCTTGATCCCTCTCGCTTCCCCTATGCTTCTCTCCTCGTTTTTGCATGGCTTGCTCGCTACTGTCTAGCGTCAGGCTGTCTTCCATCTACAGCGGGGTTGTGCCTTCCACGTACTCGTACTCTAGGTGTCTGTCGTGGTTGATATTCCTGCAAAACATTTTGTTTCTAGTTTCTGGCTACAAAGGAAACCAAAACTTGGTCTCGTTTCTATGGGCTTGGCTGTTAATCCCAAACTAGAAAACTTAGGAGTTTGAGGAATACCTAGGGTTTTCTGCAACTGGGGAAGATGCAGCTATGGAGACACCTACTAAGCAAGCTGTGCATGTTGTCAGTGTCAAAGAAGTAGTTCATGTGAAAACAAAGCTGCAAGAAGTCTGATCCACAGGGAGATTCCTGTCCCGGAGTTTTACGGGAGACCCTTCATCTTCTGTGCCTGCCGTTCAGAGATGCCGTAGCCACGGTCACATCTCAGTGAAGCTCAGCAACATCCTAGCCTGGTGCCCTGGAGAGAATCTGCGAACATAGGAAGCGTGCTCCTGAAGGACCCAGAAGGCAGAGGAATGAACACGAAGAGCATTCCCCTATGCCATACCCACTGCCTAATCTGAATTCTGTGACTTGGCTTCATCAACCACGCTACGACATGCCTTGGTGACTTTCTGACGCTCTGTGACATCTCTCGGTATGAACAGCTCCTCAGTTGTCAATTTGACCACCTCTGCAGCATGCAAAGAGGTTTATAGAACAGTCACCGTTTGTTCTGAAAAGAGAATGTAAATCGTGTTATCTCATCATCTTCAGGAAAACATAACTTACTCTTCTCGTGTTCCGTTTCAAAACAGCGATGGCAGCCCTTGTTATCCCATACCTGGAAAGCACGGTTTGCATATTTTTCATTTTTTTTAGGATGCTTATTTTCAGACTGCTATCAAATCCTCTCCGAAGACACTTTTTTTGTTCCCTGCCCCACTATTAACACACCCTGGGACTGTCAGCAGCAGAAGCTCCTTTTGGTTGGGCTCTTGAGAGTCTTGAGAATCTCTTCACGGTCTCGGTGCAGTGTTGGTCCTCATGAAGAGGTACCTTATTGTAGGGGGGAGGTTTAACCTGAGGACTATCTCCTGTGCATAACAACAGAGAAACGCTGTGTCTGCCTAGATATGCATGCACACATGGCTTGTGGATTGTTTATCGCTGGGACTGATCTCAGGTAGGCAGTTCTTCTCTCAGTTGGGTTTCTGCCGTGCCAATCTGCAAGGGTGTACCATTTTTCTCTCCCCAGACATTGTCATCGCTGGGACAAATGCTTATGTAAGGATAGAGAGTGCACAACCAGAGTCATCCGGTGGGGTGTCACTCCTGTTTTGAAGGGGTATTCTTGCACACCAAGAGGGCCCGGAGCTCAGGATGATAGATTTTCCTTTATATAGGGGATTTTTGTTCCACTGGTGGACATCACATTCAGGGTCTGAGGATGAACAGACATCCCAATGTTTATATAAATGAAAAAAGGGGAGACAAAATCTCACCCCACCTCAGGAAGAAGGTGGGTTGGTCTGTGGAACGGGTGCATGGATCCTCAGGCAGACTTTTTAAACAGTGCATCCCATGGGATTTCAAAACAGAGTGCCAAGGTAGAGCACCCAGCTTTGTTTTGACCCAGGTGACTCTTGTTAACTTTTAAAGGAATGTGTCTACTCCTGGTTGGTAAGATAGACATCCTGGAAGTGTTATCCAGACTTCTGCAAAATAGTGCACTGGAGTGCACGGTGCCTTTGAAATGTCCTGCAGCCACTGTTTTTCAGTGATTGAGTCTCTCTACTGCTGGTCTGGACTTTGCTCTGGAGCGTGCACATGGGCAGGCACTCAAAAGCAAAGCAGTGAATGTGTTGGTAAACAAAATTTACCAAGAGATTCAAAATAAAATGTAAATCTATCAATTAAAATTGCAAAATTTATCATCTTACTGGTAAATGGGTAGATTCTCTGAAAAGCGTTGTCCATATGCATGTTCTGGATCCTGCCACTTCCCTAAAAACTCCTGATATTTTGTGGTTGAAGGAAAACTGAGAAGCAAGAATAAACAAACACTTTTTTTCCTCTTTTTTTTTTTTTTTAAATTTTTATTCTGGGTGCTGGGTAGAAAAGAAGGGTGTATAGTCCAAGTGCTGTAAAAAATGTACCTGAGCTTGAATGCCATGTGTATGTTAACAGCACATCTCAGAGAGGTAAGTTACTCTGTTGTCAAAAGACAAGGTAGTACGGTCCGACTGAAAGTTACTGGTAGTTTCATGTGGTGCTTATGTTAACAGTAGCCCAAATTGGGTATTTCATTTGCAGTTCCTCAGTGCGTGCATGTCTTGTAGTTGATTTTGATGTGTCCTTCAACATATGTGTTTTTGAAGAACATAACAGTAAAAGGTAGGAATTTGTTCTTCCCAAGTGAGAATAATTCATGCAGCATGGGGAAAACCTATCTCTTTCTGTATATTTTTTTCCAATAGAGAGGTTGGACTTGATTTCAGAAAGAGTTTGCAGATCATTCCTCCCCAAACTCTATTCTTCCAGTGGTAATACTGGTAAAACTCGGCCATGGACCTCTCCGTCTCTTCCTCTGCATGCTTTGGACCTTGAGCACCGCGCTCTCCAAAGAGAGAGCTTCCAGCCCTCCTCTGTCGGCTTTCCCAGGAACATACTCTGAGAGGGATTTTACGGAATGCAGGTGGAACAGCTCTTAAAGACCTGCTAGACAATGCAATAAAAGTCTGCGTTGGTCATGGATTTGAGGATGGAAGAGATTGCAGAGACATCTGCAAGGAGTTCCCTTGCCTTTGCCACCAGACTACACGCCTGTCTCAGGACATCACAGTCTGCGTTGCATTGTCTCCAAGTCTGAAAGAAGAAGTTTTGCTGGGAATTTCCTTCCCTTCTCCAGTTCTAAATTGAGATTTCTGGGCATGGACTCATCTCTGCGCCTGTAGGGATGTTCATGAAAAAACAGTTTGCATGCGCGTTGAGTTCTCACTAGGTTGCTTCTTGCTCTGGCCAGTCGTTAGCCTAAGCTGACGTGTCTGCTCTTCAAAGTCAGGCTTATTTCCTTTCCTGTTCTTGCTCCGTCAGTGTAAAACAGCAATATGGTTCTAGTTATTTTTTGTGAATCGGTTGTTTGCTATAACAGAAGGGGTTATCCTTTTCTAATCCCCTTGTTTCTTACAGACTTCATTTAGGTTTTCATCAGACTATGTTAGGTCTATCTGCCTTGGCAAAGAAACAAAAAATACTACAGGAGAAAGGAGAAAGGTCACAACATCGAGCTTAACGTGGCTGGTTTGTGCTGTAGCAGAGTTAGAATATGAAATCGTGATGGCTCAGGCTTTCTCAGAATGTTTTTAAAAGAGTATAAAAAATTCATTTGCGTGGCTTCAAGTAGGGGACAGGTTAGAGCTCCAATTGTTATGGAAAAAAACAAACCCAAAACAATCCCTCTGGGTGTTTTCCAAGACTTTGGACTTTCTAGCAAGACCAGTGACAGTTAAATAACACTTTTTTTGTCACAGGGCTATTGCTGTCATCAGCTCTCCAAATGTTGTGTATCTCATGTTAGATGAGACCTAAGCAGCAGATTTCCAAACTTAGGTGAAATCCAAATTACCGGTAATATGGCTGTGGCACCGCTTCACTCAAGCAAGCTCTAAGCCTAAGATGAGAGATTCTGACTTGCATTATAACGTGCCTGCTGTGCTTAATCCTGCCAACCAGGCAGTGTGTCATGAGGTCGGTCCCAGAGCTCCATCAGTTCCAAATCTGGAAAACACAATAACTGCACAAAAAACACTAGAGGCTCTTAGTGGCTTTTGAAAGAGCTAGATTCTGTTCTGTGCCAGAAATTACTCATTCAGAGGCTTTCTCATTGAACTGTGTTTCCAGCTCCTAGATATTTCTGAAAGGATGGAAATGCAATGGAGCCTTCTAGTAAGGGAGCCATGAAAGCCTCTGTGTTACTGCAGCGTACAGTCAAAACCAGGGATCTCACTGTGCGGACGCAGGAGAGAGAGGATAGGAGTGAAATTGCTCTTTTTCTAGCGATGAGAGCGCACGGGGCAGCCACCTGGTCATCACACCGACCTGCAATATTTCAGGATGCATTGCCCTGCCCTCCCCGCCTGTTTTTTGTTTTCAGCTAAGGGAATATTTTGGAAACCTACCATCCCAAAATGAGGGTGGGAGGAGAATGATGTGAAATGTCCTCAGAGGTGGTCTCCAAACTGCTGCTTGTCCTGGTCAGATTAATCCTAAATGTAAAAAACTTTTCAAGGTAAGAAGTAGTACGGATTTAGGTATAATAGAGCTCTAGATTTTAACCTATGTGTAAATTACTCTTCTCTCTCTGTGTTTGAAGAGGCTTTTTTTTTTCCCTCTTACCCATCTAAATTAAATGTTGTTCCTTTTTGCTGCAGCTATTCATAGTCTAAAGTTGAGTCGCAACCATGTGGACTGGCACAGTGTGGATGAAGTGTATCTTTACAGTGATGCAACAACATCTAAAATTGCAAGGACTGTTACACAAAAGTTGGGGTTTTCCAAAGGTAATATTTCTCAGAGTTTGTAAAGAATATTGTAAATACCAGTATTTTAAGTTTGTTACTTTAACGCTAGAAGGAGATTTCAAGTTTGAAGTTTTAATATGTGACTAGCCCGCTTTGGCCATTGCAGTTTTTACAGAAGAGTATACGAGGGTCCTTAGGTTGTTGTACATAATTATAACTAGATGTGAATAGGCTATGACTTATTTTTATTCCGTATTTTATTATTATTTTGGATGCAGCAGTTAGCATTCCATAATAAGTATATGAAAATATTACAGTGGCAGGGTCTAGCAGCTACGATATAAGAATTACAGTTCCCTTTGCAACCTGAACTTCACCGCTGCGTACTTGCATACTGCGATACATTCCTTAAATACATGATCATACCTTCTCGCCAGCTCTAGCTTTTTTTTCAGTTCATTAAACAGACATACGAACTGAGAGGAGGGGTGAAGCATTTAGACAGAAATTGTTTCCAGTTGGAATCCAGGCTCATTTAAGCTCAAAACTACCAGTTATAAAGGCAGCAAGGCTGAGATGGTTGGAAGAGAGGGTGGTCTCTCTCAAGCAAAAGGCAGATTATTGCCAACCTAGAAAATTGGAACTTGTCCTCTCTGTCGTGGTGCTCCTATGCACTGCTGGATGACTACAAAAAGAAGATCATACACATCTGTTTTGTCCCTTGGTTTCTGAAGAGACAAGAACAGGTAACAGGTTTGGCTTTAATCTCCGTGCCTCTGCTCTGTAATTAATGCCCTCTTACCCCACAGGGCTCTTGGGTGGATACTTAATTAATGTTTGCCAAGAATTAATATAATTCAATGCTTCAGTTCCAGAAGAAATGAAGTATTCTGTATCCAGAATATGATTTGGATAATGTGTAGTAAATTGTAAGATCTGTCCTAAACAATCTGGGGGGAGAAATACCAAATAGAAGCCCACTCGGTGAACAAAACCTGTCCTGTGTAAAAACCACCCTTAGCGTTTTTGTAGTGTTTTCCCCCTCCTTAAAAACAAAACAAGTTGTTTGTTACAGTTTTTGTGGCGGGGAATGATGCTGCCTTCCTCTATGTGGCCATCTGAAGGGGCTGCTGAACTCATGCACTGCTAGCGCTCCTGCAAGGCTGTGGTCCTCTGGATGGGTCTGTCACTAGAGGGGGATGGAGACACGCCGTGCCAGTGGGTTTCTCCAGCCATCAGCGGGACACTGAGAGAGTAGCCAGATTTGCCCTGGGTCATTGATTTTTGGTTTGGCCACTGAACTGGAGAAAGAGTGGGGAAATTTGAAGTTGGCTCAGCTTGAAATAAAAGATAGGTTTTCCCTGACAAAATGAAAAATTGTAAAGCTTTTCAACCAGCTCTCTTAACTGGGTCAGGGAAAGAATGACAACACTTACCAGTTTTTTGGCCAGATCATTTCCACGATCCTCCCATGCTGTGGAAGTAAGGTGGAGGTGTAAGGAAGTTTGATGATTGAGACACACAGAAGAAGGGTATTGTGTTGTAAAAGTGGATGGACAATTATACAGCTGTTTCTTAAAAAGTTGTTTTTCAAAACCTCTCTGAAATTAGTGGTCTTTACAGTGGAAATGGCCTAGTAATACCTTGACTGATACAATTAATATCACCCAATTGCTCAAATCTCTCAGGAGTTTAAAATTGCAGATATTTAAAAATACATGCTATTCCTTTATGTATAATCTTATTTTTAAAATACTTTAATGTCGTGGTCTGAGACAAGTCAAGCTTCTGTCAACGTATAAGACCGTTGTGCTTCGTAGAATGTAACTGATCTAGGATAATGTTTTTTCTACAGCTTCAAGTAGTGGGACAAGGCTACATAGAGGCTATGTAGAAGAAGCTACGTTAGAAGACAAGCCACCACAAACTAGTCACATTGTGTTTGTTGTGCATGGTATTGGGCAGAAAATGGACCAAGGAAGGATCATCAAAAATACAGCTATGTGAGTGCTTCGTAATATTCGCAGTACCAACTCTAGCCTGGATGTAAGGCTGACGTTATAAATGACAGCAGACCCTTCGGTTTAAGCTGTATCTTTTCCTGTTTCCTTCTCTTCCCCTGAGTCGTTAGTCTTTATATTGTGGGTACACTACTTTCTATGTTAATTCGGATGGACGGACTTAGTGAGAGCAGCTGCAAGCCAGAAGAGCAAGAAGAGCAAAGGTACATTCCGTTTTCATGACCAACGCTTGCGACTTTTAGGGCACTGGCCCCTGAGTTTCGAGCACCTGTGGTCAGTGCCTTTGCTGAGCGGGGAGGGATTGTCATTTGGTGGAAATCAAGGGGAATCTCCGTTGTTCCTGCTGGTTGTCAGAGTAGTGGAAGAGTGAAGTGCATACTGGTAAGAGAGGAGAAACGGGGATGTTGGCATTCCTAACGGGACAGAGTTCTTCATAGAGTTGGAAGCTATCACTGTGACTCTGCTCATCGAGCTCTGTGCATAGATGCCTGATAAAAAAGTAAAACATGATTGAAAGCTTGCCGGATCTTTCCATTGAATGTCTTTTGTGAAGACTGGTTTGCAGATGGCTTTTGATTTGACATCTGAGCTAGCTTAGAAGGCCAATTAGGGTGCTGGTGAATGGGCAGAGAAACTCCTGAGCTGTTGAGAATGCTGTACCTGAAAAGATTTTTGAATATTAGAAGAAATTGTAAAGTCGTGATGACAGCATTGTGGGCGACAAGGTGGTGTTAAGGAATGCTTCAATAGCTGAAAGAAGAGGCTAAAAAAGTGTTAATTGCAGCTCTGTATTGCACAGATGGTTTAGTATGTGTGTCCCAAATAGTTCCACGTTCCATCAAAGTTGACGGAAATAGTGACATACCCAGTGACTCCTGTGAAAGCGCGTGTAGAGCTGGGATTGCTGATTTCGTGGTAAGAGCTTTGCGAACCTCCCTTTAAATCCAGGATGGCAATGTAGGTCAGCGCTTATGTGCCGTCGCTGTGGTGTGTACCATCATGTCAGCAGGCTCTTGTGTTCGTTCGGCTCGTTGTTCCTCTCTAGTGTCCTCTCGAGTGGTAGAGCAGACCTCTTGATTTTACTGCTGTGTCGTTTGTCGTCTCAAAGCCACAACCTGCTGCTCCCTACTCCTCTCGTTCTGGCACTTCACTGCTCTTTTATTCGTGTTGTTTAAGAGCAAGCAATCAAAACCAAAGAGAAAAGGATCCGCAGCCCTTGATAAAAACCTGAAATTAGTCACCAAAATAAATGGAAAAACTTAAATTTTTGTAGGAGGCAATTACACTGGAAATGCAAATACCCTAAATATAAGTTGCTGTTTTAACAGCGATGAGAAATAAAACTTCCACCTTGGAATCATTAAAGTTTTCTGCTTTTTCTTTCTCCCTACCCCATTTTGCATTGAATATACATACAGGGGTTGTACGGGTGGATTAACTTCAGCTCAGGACACAGTGCATAGGCGTTCGTTCTGTAAGAAGTCGTGCTTTAACTGGCAGCCCATTACGTGAAATCTTTGAGATAAAAGGGAAACAAGACTTCTTGTGCTTCAGTCAATCTCACTCATATCCTCAAGAAATATCAGGCAGTATTGCATAGCCTGCTAAAATGCTAATTAGTGGCATAAATTGTGTATTTTGTGCAAAATCTGCAAACGAAAGCATCATTTTAGATTGAAGTCTCTCTTTTTTTTCCCTTTTTTTTTTTTATAGCTTAAAACTTATCAGTGAGGAAGATCCCATATGTTCTAGGAAGAGATTTTAGAAGAAATGTCTGCCAGGCCAGCACAGTGGGAGCTCTCACAAGCCGTACTAGCACTTTTCTGTTAGCACTTTCATCCATGATATGTGTGTGTATTTTCTTTTTTTTTAACGTTCTTTTGCATTAGGGACACAGGAAGTCAAATGTTGCCTTTTGGAAAAGGACAAAACAGATAAGGAGAAATATTTTTTTGACCCGTAACACTTTAAAGTAGAAGCTAAGGAGAAAAGACCAGTGTTTTTTTCCTTTTAAATGCACATTCTTTAGTTGGAAACCCGTAGTTGCAGCCATGCTAAATCTGTAACTTAAGCCATAGGTCTGCCCATCAGTGTCACCACTCCTCATCAATACCTGGGTACCACCAGCAGATGTAGAAGGCACTATCAGCCCTCAGAGCTCATCATCGTCTTGGGCCACGTGCAGCTTTGAAGGACTTGGATGTCACTTGTGATATACACGTGCTGGTGTGGGAACCCTGGGGTAGGTGGCGTGTGTTTTCTTTAGAAATAGAAAGTTGCTTTTGGTGTAGGCCCCAGGACGTCTGGCAGGACGCGTTCCTCTGCAGAGAGCCACCAGTCCTCTCCGTGGACTCTGGGGAGAGAACAGAGCTGAGGCAGGTTGGACGAGGCAATCTCCGTGATACCTTGCATTTTTTTGGTACGGTGCTTGGAGGGACTCGGGGATCTCCAGAGGCAATACTTGTTCGGGTGCCTTCCCTTTATACCATCCACAGAAAACTGCCTTGTGTGTTTTGTCTTTGCCACCTATAGTTATTGTTGCTTCATTGGGGGTTCAATCTACCCTGGGATAAAACTTTTGTGCTTATTTCAACCTGTGTGAGAGCCACACTTCAGTTCATAGCACAAAACCGAAGCCGCCCTTGAACAAGTGGTCCTAAAAGAAAGAAAAAGGAAAAAAAGTGCAAAAATAGAGCTTATAACCCAGACATGGAATACTCTGTCTGTAACTCGTGTTGGTGAGAGACCCTACCAGAGCTCATTTGCTATGCTCTGTCCTCACGTTACCGCCTCGACAAGAAATTGGTGCAGCTCACGTGATGCATCTGCATCATTAGGCAGATCCTGTTGGTTACAGAGGTGAAAACAGAACTCTGCTTCCAGGGTAATTTAAAATTATACGCGCTAATTTCATTAAGGAATGGAGTTCAATCTTAACGATTAACGGGGTTAGATGCTATGGTCGCAGGGTGTCCTGCACGTAGGTAAATGGAAAAGGTGCATTTTATCGACGCTTGAATGAACAGGTCTTTGGTAGATGTGACATGATTTTGTTTCTTCACGGTGTAGTTAGGCACATTTATTAGCTAAATGTAGCACGGCAGCTGGTACAACAAGCTGCTCCCGTCAGCGCTGATGCTAACTGCAGAAGTCGTCTGGGAAGAGATGGTACCTCCTCCAGGCTGGAACAGTGATTCAGCTGAGCTAACGTGAACAGAATAATGTGCTGTGAGCTGCTTTGGTAGCATAGGGATGGTTGTTTAAAGGAGAAGATATTATATTCTGTATTCCTGTGTAATATAAATGAAGATATCATGGCATAATTGGAGGTTTTTTATTTGCCATCAGATGCAGTATTCTGGCATTACTAGGTTTCTGATAAGGTACAATGTTAACTTGAAAAAAAAATCATTTTGGGATATCCTTTTAATCGTGTCCAGAGAAGGGCAACGAAGCTGGGGAAGGGTCTGGAGCACAAGTCTTGTGAGGAGCGGCTGAGGGACCTGGGGTTGTTCAGCCTGGAGAAGAGGAGGCTGAGGGGAGACCTTCTCGCCCTCTACAACTGCCTGAGAGGAGGTTGTGGTGAGGTGGGGGTTGGTCTCTTCTCCCAAGTAACAAGTGATAGGACGAGAGGCAATGGCCTCAAGTTGTGCCAGGGGAGGTTTAGATTGGATATTAGGGAAAACTTCTTCACGGAGAGGGTTGTCAAGCATTGGAACAGGCTGCCCAGGGCAGTGGTGGAGTCCCCATCCCTGGAGGTATTTAAAAGCCGGGCAGACGAGGCGCTTAGGGACATGGTTTAGTGGTGGACAGGTACGGTTGGACTCGATGATCTTAAAGGTCTTTTCCAACCAAATAATTCTGTGATTCTACTGTATACACTTTCATACTTTTAATTGGATTTTTTTTTTCACTGAACCCTAATCTCTGATTTTGCTGAACTTGTGCTTCTAGATTATGGTGGGGGGTGGGATGGGGTTTCTTACATATATTACCTAGAACTTAGGAATGTTACTATCCGTGTTTCCAACCTCATTTTTAAAAAATCCTGTTGTTTTACCTGCCTTAGGTAAAGGTCAGACCTCTAGGCTGGCCGTCTAAATTTCATCAGCTCCTGTGCTTGCAAATTGAATGAAGTACCTGTTCTGCGTATTTCCATAATAGCCGTAATGTTGTGACACTTCTTGGCTGCTCTTGCCCTGAAGCTGGTATCTGGCTGCCTCTGCCTTAATCTCCTGGTTTGATTCGAAAATTGTCTTTGCCTGCGCTGCTGCTCGTAGCACAAAAATCGCTGCCTGCACAAGCAACATCATCTTGGCGTTCCGTAATCACCAATTACATTTTTATTGCAAGTCCCATTAGAAAGCATTTTAATTGTGGATTATCATTATAATAATTACTTCAAAATAGCTGTTTTGGTAAATTTCCAGTGGTATGCAAGCCCTTACAGAGTGCAGAGCCTCTTGGAGGCCTTTCAGTGCATTAAATATGTGCTGCTGGAATCTTAAATCAAGATTTCCTGTAAATTTTTTTGTATAATGTTTAGCTTTTTAGATATTTGGTACTTTAGCCTATTTTCCATTTAAATGCTTACATTGCATTAAATACCTGTTACGTGCTTGTTTTCCATTCTTCGGTGCTGGTAATAATAGCATGTTCTTCTGAAATTAAGTATCCAAATGGTAAAAATTGTCTTGCAGGTTTCAACTTGAGCTTGTCTTGCAAGCTAAATGAAAAGTTCAGCCCAAGGGGTAAAAGGTGATAGTTAGGGCGTTGAAGACTTTCATAAGAGCTTGTTTTGTGTACGTTTGTTAATTATCTAACACATGACTGCATATTAGACAGCCTGTTTAGGACTTCCATGTATCTCTAGATCTGTTCTCGTTCCCGTCGTGTCCCCCCAGCCCTCGTTTCTGCCCGCTGCTGCCCTTTCCCTGCCCACACCAGCACAACTGTCTGTACGGTCCCGTTGTAAACTGGATCACTGCAGTCGGTCCAAAAAACTGGAACCCCATCTGGAAGATGGGAGTGAGTGGTGAGGAGGCAGGGATGACAGCAGGGACAGGGAATGCCTAATGTGCTTTGTGCCAAAGCCAGCATCTCCCTAAGGGGCAACCTTGCCACCGTTTGGAAAGCAGCGCTGGGGAGGGAGGCACTCACGCTTGGAGCACCTGGATCGCCATAGGCTTGTCTTGGGGATTCTGTAATCAAATAACTGAGCAGCTTGAGTTCCTTTGATCATAGAATCACAGAATGCTTTGGGTTGGAAGGGA
>VYZW01039038.1:4523-19388 GCA_013401315.1 Balaeniceps rex | reverse complement strand
TCTTTCCTGGGTGCAGTCACTTCACTTTCTGTAAGATAATTACAAAAATAATAAAATCCTCCATTGCTGTCTAGCAACTGCTGCATTTTTTCCTGTGATACAATATTAAGTAGAGAAGGACAAACCTGCTTAGGAAATAAAACAGTGTTCCTTTCCCCATCCCCCCAAACCCAAACAAAACTACGCCTCCTCCAAGCAATTATTAAAAGAGGTTTTGGTATGTTTATCCTTTTTCTTTTTTTAATGCATAAGCTCTTTCCATTTTTTTTCCAAAATAGCATGGGTAATATGGTTATTGCAATGTTTCTAGCCCAGCCTAAGGCATAAGTGTGAAACCTTACAGAAAAGCTTTCCACTGTAAAATGCTAAACTCTGTTTTCAACCTTAAGTACCTCAGACAAAGAAAGATTTTCCAGTGTAAACACATCAAATACTCATGCTTTCTTCATATACTGTATGAAAAGTCATCTTTTACAACAACAACAAATGATAACTCATACTGTCAAAAGTTTTCTCTACACTGAAGCGAGGCAAAAAAAGCCAAGTTAGCACTTCCTTCTAATTCTGTGTGTCTGATATTCTCTAGAACAAGGGTCAGCAGCCTGCAGCACATGCACAGATTGAGCATTTAGCATACAGCATACCACAAAGGTTGCATGGGGTCAGGGACCAGGAGCAGATGGAATCTGAGAAAGGCAACAGCTTCCAGGTCTTAACTCCTACTCTCCACCAGCTGCCCCAATAATCAACTAATAAGCAGTGTCTTGCCCCTTTGAAATCACATTCATAGCTGACTATAGGTTCCATGCATTGGCTTTGGCATAGTGAACACAGTGATCTGCCACTATAGTGCTGACTGCTCATACATGTTGCAGCCACTGAACTGTGGCATTTTCCTTGGTTTTGCTCCCCTGCTCTGGCAAAGTAGAGCCAATAGCTGAGACATCTCTCCCTTTAATTGTTCTTGAGCTGTAACTTGCCTTGCATCCTCTTCAACTTGTACAATACAAGTAAACCAGCTCACTCTAGCAAGCTCTTCAAGGCCTCTGCTAGTCCTAGGTAAGGATTCAGTTATGAATCAAGCCTACATTTAACATGCAATTCACATGTAATCTGAAGAGCAACAATTTTCAGGCCCTTTTGAAATAATACTGGAATAGGTGACCTCTCATTTAACAAAAACCAAATTTGGCACACTATCACTGAGAGAGAGGCCGGCCTCAGTCTAAAACACACGACTGATGCTTTATAGTATAATCTACATTACAGTATAATCTGCATACTATCAATCATTCTTCTGGTAGGCTCAGTACTAACTAACTAACTAAAAGTAGCTACACAATACTTTGGCAAGATGATTTGAAGAAGTGGCTTAGCCTAATGAGCATACAGACCCAACAAGTAAATTAGCAATGCATTTTAAAACAATAAGACAGACTGTGGCAGTCAAGTAGTGATTTAAAGAATTGTGTTGGTTTTGGCTGGGGCAGAGTTAATTTTCTTTAGCTAGTACGGGGCTATGTTTTGGATTTCTGCTGAAAACAATGTTGATAACACAGGGATGTTTTAGTTACTGCTGAGCAGTGCTTACACACAGTCAAGGCCTTTTCTGCTTCTCACACACCCCCACCAGCAAGTAGGCTGGGGGTGCACAAGAAGTTGGGAAGGGACACAGCTGTGACAGCTGACCCCAACTGACCAAAGGGATATTCCATACCATATAATGTCATGCTCAGCATATAAAGTTGGGGGAAGAAGAGGAAGGGGTGGGGGGATGTTCAAAGTGATGGCATTTGTCTTCCCAAGTAACCACTGTGTGTGATGAAGCCCTGCTTTCCTAGAGATGGGTGAACACTTACCTGCCAATGGGAAGGAGTGAATGAATTCCTTGTTTTGCTTTGGTTGCATGCACAGCCTTTGCTTTACCTATTAAACTGTCTTTATCTCAACCCACAAGTTTTCTCATATTTACCCTTCCGATTCTCTCCCCCATCCCACCAGAGGGGAGTGAGTGAGCGGCTGTGTGGTGCTTAGTTGCCGGCTAGGGTTAAACCATGACATTCATATGGTAAACTCTGTGCAAATAGCAGCTTAAAGGTTTTAATTTCACTTTTAAATATTTTTATCTGAGGAACAGCGACATTATAATGAACTGTTCTCCCAGACACACATTACACTGGGTGCTGTCCAAAAATTCAAAAATAGAAGTAAAAGTCTTTGTCATTGGATTTCCTACTTTTTCCCCATGACCCACCCAAACATAGAGATAGAGAGTCAAATTTTGTCTGGGTCTCAGACAGACAAAATGGACAAAAAGAATTCTACTCAGCTGGCACACATCTGTAGGGTATGGTCATCATTTGTTCATAGGGTATCAGCAACCAAAGGATATTTAGTTGGCAACCCTCCATGTCAGACAAGGATGGACTGTGGCTTCAAACTCTCCCTCCTGCTAACTCACTGAACAGTACTGAGTAGGGGCTAGGGAGCTATGGCTCTTCAAAGGGAGAACAACAACCACCTGCCAGGACTGTATTATACCTTTCAAGGACAATTATTCCTTTAAGTGAAATTACTCTGAGCAGTACAATCAGGCAGGCAATCGGGCAGGCATTCCGTGGCCTCAAAATATAACTTTCTTTTTGAAAAAAACCCTGCGCCAAGGGGTTTCATACCTGTGCCAAGAAATAACTGTATACATCAAATGCTGAGCTATGCAGATACATTGCTTCGACATTTATCCTGCATTCTTCTGTAAAAAACCCTACAACTATACATATTTTAACAGCTAAACTATCTCTTTTTTTAAGCTACTGAGACCAGAACTAGTAAAAAGAGAGGTTAGTCCATGATAATGAAGGAAGATCAAGGAAAAATTAGAAAGAACTCAATTTTGAAGTCAGAAAAATTTACATTATTTGCATCAAAAAAGACTAAATAGGAATGCAGTCAAGTATTGCCAATATTTCTGCCAGCGTTTTTGGGATAATGCTGTACCTAGGGCAAAATAACTCTGTCAGCTGTTTTTCTGAGAAGCTGCAAGGATTAATGCTAGCTCTCTATTTTTAAATACTTGGGAGGTATTAAAATACAATGACAATGAGATTAAGTTGGACAGCAAAAAAGATATTTTCTTCGCACACAGTATAATATTGGTAATAGCCAATTTAAAAAAAGATGACTCCTGTATGATTTGAAGTTCAATCAAAATGTTCCACTAAAAATAAAAATAAAAATAGAGAGAACATTCACTGGTGTATGTAAAGGTAAACGGTCTGTACAATGTAATGCTGGTAAAGAAAATGTCACTATTTTCAAACCCAGCAGTAAAGAAAATAATTGGCCTTTGATATCAGCCTCCACATTGTGATGGATGGAGCTGATTCTGTTCAAGCAAACAATTTATGTCCAGCATTATAGAGTCCTATAACTACAAACTATCAAAAAAAAGAAAAGATTAACATATTCCACCAATAAATATGGAAAGCAAATGAATACCTAGCTTTCTCTGTGCACTATGGTAACAACCATAAAACTCTAAACTTAGGAGCAGCAGTTCTAAGTTATATTCACAATTAAGACAGCAACACTCTATGATACAAAAATATGAGGTGAGAAAAACTAAATAACAAATAAGAAAATTATTTGTTGACATAGTGAAGTTTTGTTTTCCACTTATCACTTCAAGTTCAAAACCAATCCCTTCATGAAGTTTAAATCCATCAACAAACTTACAAGTCATGAAGATTTTCTTTTTCACAATTTATACCTGCTAACTCTTCTTCAACACAACTGTTAGCTCAGGACAGCATACTTGAGACAGGTAAACTTTCAGCTAACCTAATATTAGTGACATCAGCCACACCGTGAAACTCTCACAATTTGCAGGCCAAAGTATTACTTTCAGCCTTTTAAGCTTGAACTGTGGTGGCTGAAGAGCAAATGCAGGTCAGCTGCAGTTGTGACTGCTACATCATGGTAAGTTCCAGCTGAGGTGAACTGCTGAACACTTCTTAAATGGTGTCAACTAGAGTTGTCAGGAGATCATAAGCCAGAGCCCCAAGCAATTTGATTAGAATCAGAGAGTAACTGGATTAGTGGAAATACTGAATTAGTATTTGATGAGCTGTATAATTCACACGTTATCTTCACAGCACTACTGGCTCTAACACCTGCAACATGAATTAACATCCATCGCTTCATGTGTCAGGTGACCCAAGCCTCACTTAAAACAAACAAGAGATTTGTGCAAAGGTTTGTATTGAAACTGGTGAAAAAATCAAAACTAACTATACCTTCATCTAGCAATTCAGTAAAGATGCTAGCCAACTCTACTGGCTCATTCTCATTATTTTCTCTTCTTTCATTTTAACCAACTTTAACAGGCAAAGTTGGGAGACATTCTCTCCTAGAGGCAAGATACAATCAGTCAGACAATTGGTGGTATCTTGTCCCTGTGAGAGGTGAAAGACTTAGAGGGCCCAGCACACAATGAATGCTGGGTTCAGTGAGAGAAAGGGCCCCTGCCTTTCATAGGGTCAGAAACTTCACAGTCAGCAGCACCTTGATTCTCTGGGAGCATATTTGCCAACTCTGTTGTCACACATCAGTTTGTAACACTGAAAAATATCATGCACTGAAGGAAGGCAAAATGCTCTCCTCAAGCAGCTGCAGGAAGCAGGCGCATCAAGATAAGCCATATCTACTACATTTTGAACATCACGGTGTTGGCAGCATGCTTCTGTCAGGGCAGTCTGAGCGCAAAACTTCTCTTGTACACCTGCAAGCTATGGGGGTGCCTGTTCAGGTTTCAGTCATACTCCACTCAAATCTGAAGATTCCTTCCAATCGTGGGCTGGCTAGACTTCTTGCCCAGAATTACAGTGAATTAAATGAAGAAACACAACTTTTGGCTTTCATAGTAAACACAAAATAAACATTTTAAATGAACATTTTTTAAGTGCTGAAAGGGTTTTCTTGTTGTTCCTTTTTTAAATGAAGTTGTCTGTTTCTAAATTTCATTCAAAAAGCTTAGGTTCCAAACTCTCAAGCTTTTTTCAAGATTTTCATATTTGTAATGATTAAAATGCAACTTGAAACAAGCCAACTATAGTGAAATCAGCTCAGCCATGAAACAGGATTGCAGTTAGAGCTTTATCTACCTCCATCCCTACAATTATTCCAAAGAAGAAAGACAGAGTAAGTTATGTTACTATTTATAGTAAAAGGAAATGATAAATACGGGCGCTTAGTAAATAGTAGGCAATAGAGAAAATACAGTAATTTGAAGTTATATCTTCACTAATATCTAGTAATTCACAGGTGGCATGTTACATCTGTGTGCTGCATTTTATTTGACATGTTCACAATCCTTTTTAAGTCAGTCACAAATCCAAACACAGTTAGCAGACAGGTTATTTAATAAAATCAGATTTATAAAACTATTCCTGGGAAACAGCATTTTACCTATTAAATTTTTCTAATACAAAACCAGCTACTCAAATCAATAGAGAAAGAAAAACAATAAATAATGAAACTATGAGAAAACAATTGAGATGTTATCAAAGCTATAAATACATCAAACATTTCTGATATCATAATGCACTCTACATGGTTTTCCTTTTCCTTTTTTTTTTTCTTCACAAAACCTTCTCCCGATATCTCCAGTTCCTAATCATTTATTCTATAAATACAGCTTAGTTGGCTAAGGCTGAAATGTGCTAAGATGCAGTAACGTTTCAAATTCATACATGAAACAATTTGGAAGGTTCCCCCAGGCATTCGCGGCTGCGGCTCCTGCTGCTCTGCTACCCACAATCCCCCCATTTACCTGCTCGCTGGGCTGCCTCAGCCCTGGTCAGGAAGTGGTAAAGCTGATCCAGCTTATCAGGCTGCTCCTCCAGGGACTTCTGCTGCCATATGGCTGACCCAGGCCCTGCAGCCTCCCTCAAGGCATTCCACTTCTGTATCAGAGTGAAGAGCTCGGAGAAGGACTCGTGATAACCCTGTCGCAGCATGTCTATGCAGATGTTCTTCTTGTATGAATTCCTGTTACTGGGAATAAGAAAGGTAGATTTTAAGCCTTTAAACCGTATTCTGTTCTCCACCTTACCAAATAAGTACAGATAACTAAAGCAGCTTTCAAGAAGAGACCTCTGCAGTTCAGCAGCAGGGAAAGGGTATTTTTTCCCCTGCTCAAAAAGCGTTCTGCTAAAATATGATTACGAATGTCATACCCATACCCTAGGGAAGTAAATATGGCAATAATGAATAAATACCAATATATATACTGAAAACATGTTAAAAACATACTGGTATTCTTTAGCTGGTATGGGTAAAAAAGGCTGACTGATGGGAAAAAACCCCATGTTTACATTAGCTCATGAAAACACAATGAACTCTTAGTTTGCTTTAAAACAGTGCACAGGGAAAAACGAGGCACATTCCACATGTCAAAACAATGTATATGTTAAATAGTTTTGCTGTAGGACATGATGGCTTGGTTTAAAACGTCAAACAAATGCTATGCCAGAAACATAATCATTAGATATTATTTTGCTTCTGTTTAGCATATAACTTCAGCTGGGACTGGTTTACTGATGCAAAAGTTTGATAATTTCTCCCTAATTTTAAAATCAAATGATGTAGTGATGAATTTATATCAAAGTTATCTCATTCATAAACCCTGATAAGATATACATATAAAAAAGTTGTGTAATCAAATATTCTCAAGAGGTAATATATCTTTTGAGGTATTATTTATGGAAATAATCAAAATATTTGTTTTATGTGGCATGAAACAATCGTTGTGTCCTGTCCTGGAGAAAACTATGAGTCCAATGGGACTGCCTGCAACACTGAAGTATAGATGTAAAGGTTTGCAGGTGTAGGTATCTAGTGTGAGAAAACAAACCTTTGTCCAGTAAAATGGCAAGGCCCCAGATGTATTAATTTTATTTCCTATATTCCATTAAGTTTCCAAACTGTTTTCAAGACTGTCTTTTTAGATTAAAATCCATTTAACTTCAAATTCTCAGTAGCTTTAAAATAAATATGGAATTCTGAAAACTGAGATTTATAGTGTATGGAATAAATTCAGATGACCTCATGCTAAACAATAGCCTTATGAGACTAATACTTCTAGCCTAAAAAGAGCTACTGCAGTTCTTTAACAATGCTAATAAGATGGAAGTGATATAAAAAACTTCTTAGCTAGATGTCAATGAAATAAACAGTAATCTGAGATGTAAGAAGTAAATAATCTGCATTATTTCATATTTAATATGATTAAAATAAAATCTATTAATTACTACATAGATGCACATTAATCCTTCACATGTATTTTTTACATTTCAGTTGCAGAACCGAACACAAAAATATTACAAAATCCTGATACGATTTAGACTAGACAGTACTGAATTTATGTTTAATATATAAATAGGTGGGTTTTGAAATTGAAAAGCACACATTGTTCACACAGATAAGGGAAAATATAGAACTATTCTGTACCAGAAAAATTTTGCGACATTTATCTTAGAAAAGTAAATGAGAAATGTTTTTAAACATTTAAATTTTAATTTGCCAGAGTATGCTATATTTGTCATATATCAGATGCACAGTATGTAGCTTAAAAATACTGTAAAGATATTATGTTAATACCATACAATGCATTCTCTGCTCTGTATATGAAATACCTTTTTTTTTCTGTTTTGAAATTCTGTTTAACTAAAAAAAATTGAAGAATATAGGTAGAAAATTCCTACCAACTTCCAAAGGCCTAGGACTGAATCCTATAGTAATATAACTCAGACCAGTGGAATAACAATCTGCATAGCAGACACACACACATGCATATTTATTTACATAACGTGATCTATATATGTGTATATGTGTGCATGCATTAGATCATTAGATGTGTTGGAAGTAAACAAGAAAGTACTGCTAAAAGATCTTAACAGTGACTAAACAAAACGTCATTCAGTTAATTTTTAACACTCACTGCATACTCACTGAGCACTGTACCAATATTCGTATAAATAGAAAAACTGTGTCCATGTAACATGTTATTTCCTGTAGACTGATGCATTTTACTTGAAGTCAAAGCACATTTTCCCCACAAGACAGCATTATTAGCAAACCAGCACAGGAAAACAAAACATACAGTAAAATAGGTCAGTTTTGAAAATTAGTGTCAATATTCTTTCAATGAATCCCATCCCAATTAATAAAGAAATTGAAATAATGCTGAAGTAATCATACGGTACAGAGCATGTTTTTTTCTTAGGCAAAGATAACTGATTTTAACTCATAAACAATGAAGCTATCTACTGTATAACCATTCAAATTTTAGAGGCAGAAAGATAAAAGTTATCTCTCAGTTACACTTAAAAACAGAAAATATACAAAGTACAAAATAATACTATTATTTCCTTAAGTTTCTGCAATATATAAGCCACAAGTGACTGATGACACATGAACAATAAAATAGGGCTAGAAATGATTAATATTACAGGGATGAATGGTATTCGTGACCTAAGGGAGTTTGACTGCAATAAGTTCTGAAATTGTTTCAGTTATCACAGTGGTTCCAGATGACAATGCCAGTGTCCTTTTTTCCAACAAACAGCGCTTTCGAACAGAGGAGTAGTGTAGGTGACAGCAGTAAACTTTTCATGATACCTTGAGATAAACTACAAATCTTCAATCCTTAAAATCCTTTTCATACTGCTTTTCATGATGCCATGCAGCATATAAAATGAGAGGTTAAACACAACATCTCATGTTTTACATAAATGAAGATTACTTTATTTCTCATATCAATATCAAAACCTGATACCTAATTAAGTGTACATGATTTATTTAATAAAATCCAACTGTTAACAGTATGCTTCTACTACATTAATAAACTAGTTTACACTAAACCTTTTGAACCTCACTACCTAATAAATGATGATATATTGTTAAACAAGTAAGTTTGTTTTTCTGCATTGCGTCCACGCCGACTTCAGGTTTCCTTTGAACAATTATGTTACTTCAAGAAGCAAAATGAAAAAAGACTGGCCTTTCATTTGGTCGGAGACGTTCAAGAGGTTTAATGGTCTCTGGGGGCATCTACTGGAAACCTGCAAAACTGCAGTCAGGACATGTTAATCATGCAGCTGTCAGTGCAGCGAGGAACGGCTGCAGAACAAAGAAAGGCACCGGCACGGATTAAATACCGGGCGCGCATCGCTGCGAGCAGCGCGCAGGAGAGCGGCGCGGCTGCGCTTCCTGCGCCGCCGCCGGCTCTGCCTTGCGCTACCCGGAGCCACGAAAGCACAGTGCCAAAAACATGCAAAAATCGCCTGCACAGTTGCCTGCAAGCAATTAAACTAGTCGCATTAGAATGAGCTTTGTAATGCTAGCTGTGTTTAATTTTAAAATTGAACCGTGGTATGAATACAAACCTAAAGGCCTCTCTCCCCTTTGAATGATCATATGCACATGCTAGGAGAAAAAGATTTCAGATGTTTTTTTTAAAACAAATTATTTCTAATAAAATCTGGAGCATATCTATGTACTTATGGTTAAAACAAAGAGACCAATTAATCTGTTTTTAATTTAAAGCACTTTTTTTTTTTTTTTAATCCATGAAATTCAACAGATGAAAACCATAATACTTAAACATAGATGATGCTGAGAATCCACTGTTCCTCTGACTGTACACTCATCTCTCTCATTACTGAAACCCTCTTGATGTTGCTAGATGTTTGTTTACACAGGCTGGGTAAAACACTGAAATGAGGTCCACTTAGTGGATCTGGTTGGGTATCCTGCATTTGTCCTACATCAGCAGTGACACTGATGCAGTATTTTATGCATGAGGTGCTGAAAAATTCTGTGTGCTTCTGTGTGTGTGTGTCATGGCGGGAGTGGGCAGGGGCCATGTGTCAGAAGAATTTTCAGCACCAAATAAATAACCGCCAAAAGTTAAAGTTGCCTTTTTAGTGGTACCATGTTACAGATGATGATTTCATGTAGTATAATATCACATGGGTGGAAGCAGCTATTCATTGAATGTGGATCTGCGAGCTTGAAAAGGCACTGCTGGTGTTAATGCTGTGCTTTAAGCGTACCTGGATATTGCTACAAGCATTTTACTTTTCTTAAACTATACAACTACTTATATAATTTTCTTATATGGATTTCTTTTATTATTATCATTGCTATTCTAAATGAATCTAGAGTCATGCTGAGGAATCACAGAAACCTGACTCTAATCTGCCATTACCAGTGCAGAAATCATAAATACTAATCTTCAGTGAGGCTAATGAAATTACACTGTTGTTACAATCTCAAGGACCTTCCTATGTTATGGTATTGTTCTTTCACAAGACTCTTAAGCCATGCTGGGAGATCAGGACAGTACCGTTCTACATTCCCTGTAACTTAAAATCCTGCACAACAAGGCTATTTGTATTCTACCCTTTACACTGAAAGAGAGGAAAGAAAAAAGAAATTAAGAGCTAACAGGCAGGTACTGGTGTTAGAAATCATCAAAAT
Organism: Balaeniceps rex; assembly: GCA_013401315.1. NCBI lineage: Eukaryota > Metazoa > Chordata > Aves > Pelecaniformes > Balaenicipitidae > Balaeniceps > Balaeniceps rex. The sequence goes on along the minus strand of VYZW01039038.1, from coordinate 8,846 downwards.
AGTCAGTATAGCATAACAGAATTATTTATCATTAGCTTAATTATCCATGCCTCCTGTCTGGTGCGGTCAATTACAGACATGCAAAATAAGTGCAAAAGTCTACCATTTTCAGATGACAGATTTTTTTTTTTTTTTTAATATCAGGGTTCTTATCTTTAGATTTTGTAGGATTTAGTTAGTACTATAGGTTAATGCCAGCTGCTGATTACAAGTGTACCATAGCAATCCCATTTTGTAAAGCACAAAATGGCATGGATTAAACAATGATAGTATATAAAATATTAAAGTGTACTTCCAGTGTAAAATAATTACTCTACCAATTATTACAATGTTTAAAAACTGTATTCAAATAGGTTTCATCCACTTGGGATTTCCTTCTGCAGCTGGCAAGTCAATGACTAATATAAATGTCTTAGATAAGGATCACAAAATTATGAAAATATAATCAAGATATTTTTGCTTAAGTTTATTTAAACAAATACATTTTACTTTTTTGCCCCCACATTTTCTGTCTATAAATCTACAAGAAAATTAAAATTAAATCAAGTATGTGAATACTTAGCTACTTTGTGTTTAAACCATATGCAAACAAACACAAAATAAACAAGGAGACACCAGAATTTCCTCACTAAAATTTGAAAAACATATGCATTAAGTAGAAACAAATATACTATACAAAACACTAAAAAGGCATGCATGCTGTAAGAGTTTATAACTTCAGGCTGCTCTGCCTAAGAATCGAAAGAGGAATAATTATTTAGTTATAGCTGGACAGCCAAAAACCATAACAGTTTTGCAATACTGTTAGTGACCCACATCTAAAATATAGTTAAAACTTCTGCAGGGCATTGTTGAAGACAAAAAAGCACTTATGCGAATACTTGGTAAATATGGAATCTGAAGATTTGACTATCGCATTCAACGTTGCTACGATCCAGGTTACAGTGGTATAAAACTATGTACTCACACTGTTGCAATCTACATTGTCGTGTCTCTGGGCTGCAATCCACTGAAGTTAGGTACATAGCTAACTTGAAAATATATCCAAGTTGCCTAAGTATCTGAGTTCAGTGTGAAAATTTACATATATAAGTACTTTGGTGAGTCAAGCCCTCAGTTGGTCAAGGTACTCAGCACATTTTCACCACATACTGCTACTGCTACAAAGCTATTTAACTGAATCAGGGCACAGCCCTCTTTAATCCTAGTTTAAAGACTGTCCGTTTAAACACTTTTCTTTTAATGAAATATTTACTGGATGGTAATATGTTAAATTGTAGGCTATAGTAATCTCATTAAAGAAAGATATGAAAGTACAGTAAATGCCATTAAGTAGTAATAGACGGTTAGCTTACATACCAGAATTTTTGATTAATAAGGCTGAGAATTAAATTATATTGGGGTGGCATGCATGTTTTTTAATTCCAAATTATAGAGCTGTAATAGCTAATGTCCTAATACAAAAAGCATAAAATCCACCAAACCCCCAAATGTTATAAAAAGAATTCCCTACTCTAAATAGTATATAAAAAATATTGCATGACAATTTGTACATATGATGAGAGGGAAGAACATCTACTTGAAATTTACTTTTGTAACAGTTCAGATTTTTTTAAATAAGAAAAGGTTTATGGAGCTATGTATTCAGAACTATTAATAGAAAGATGAAAATAAAGCATATCAGAAAATAAATATGTAGGTATTTTATACCATATATATAGGCACAATAACTTTCAGCATAAGTAATGCAGTATTTTTCATCTACTGCCTCACAGTCTCCGACTGCTGTCAAATGACACTTTAACCTAAATCATGCAAAGGTGGATGCATAACCTGTCAGCAAGATCCCGCAAAGAACACATATATTGAACTCGCTTCCTTTTGTTCAAAGCTACACTGCCACTTTAATACTACATAAAATGAAAAATTAATCAATTATAAACATCAAAGGATGACACAGAAAAAGTATTTTAAAATGAATGTAAGTACTGTAATAATTAAGAATCCTCATTAACCCAGAAAATGGAAATATAAATTTAGCAATGAACTTTTGGAACATCTGTCCCTAAACATAAATGCAAAGAAAGCACTAAAAATAAAGATAAAAGTGCTACCCTTATAAAAATGTTCTTCATGCAAGAGCACACACACCTGTGATTATTTCAAGCATAATCAGAAAAAAACCATTATCTTCATTAATCTTTCTGCTTTTCTTTCTAAATTAATTATGTTCATTAACAAAAAGTAATTCCAACCATATTTTATGGACTATTATTTATCAAAATGAAGTCTTTCTCAACTTCCCCCTTTTATTTCAGAGCTGACCTAATAGACTGAGAGACAGAAACTTCTGAGTTTGGAACCCTTTCTATTTGACTTGCATGATATCAGAGAAGTCATTAAATTTCTCTGCAGGTTTCTTTCACAGTGTGCAAAATTATCTTTAGAAAAAGATAATCATAATTATTTACTTTCTGTATCTTCTCAAGCTGATGCTATGAATTATCATAAAACCCTATACAAGGCTATGCATTTATTACACTAATGCTATGAACAATTCCCACAGTATTTTTGCTTTTCTTTATGATATCTCATTCAAGTCCCCACCAGAACTTACTTAGTAGTCTAAGGACAAACAGACCACACAGAGATTAAGAGGAAAAGAAAAGAGAGGATTTTACACATTTCTGAAGGATTCACTGTAAGAATTATTAGGAAGTCATGATCGTACCAAGCAAATTAGACTGTCTTTATTTCAGACTCTTTTTGTATGTTAGAGATGCTTCACCTTTGTGGAGTGTTTTAAAAATAGAAGTCAGTTGTGTATTGCTTGTACATTATCTTCAGTACTAAATATTGTTGAACTATTGAGAAATGAAAGCACTAGAAAACCGTAAGACCAAACTTAGTAAAAACAACAAGTTACATAAAAAAAAGAAAAACTTCAGCTCACTGTGTTCTTCTTTATTAAAGTATGTCATGTATTTTATCTTTGCAAGAGTTTGATGAGTTTTTGCAAGTAAAATTCTGTTTCCTCTATACTTGCTAATAGTCATGAGAATCTGTAGTTTGCACCTTCCCATTAAAAATGTATTGTATTTTTTGAAATTATTCACCCCGCCTTTTATCCAGATCATGTCTTTGAAAGGAGGAAGTAGATAATAAATGGAATAATTCATGATTTCCCATTAAATATGAAACTTTCTTTTGCAGAGTTTAGAAAATGAAGTTCTACATAATGTACAGAAGTTGATTAGAACTTTTTTTAACCTTTTCAAGAAAAACCTTTCACGTTACACAAACGCACAAAGAAGTTTCTTTAGGAAAGGCAAACCATTCACTTCCCACACAGTTCTGTTCTTTAGATCACTGCCTAATTACACTAAATAATATGTTTATCAGGTCTGAAATTCGCAGAGATCATTCATTTGACCAAAAAGAATGTGTGCCTCTAAGTCCTGAAATCTCTTTTTGAAAGTTGTTTAATAAACATTGAATCCTGGTCATGGCAGGCAAGATTGTTAGGAATTATTCAGACAGAAAAAAATACATATTTAAATAATATTGTGAAAGAAATTTAAAATGTATCATCTAGCTCAATAAGTGACTTGTGCCATCTCCCTTTCCACAATCAGCAGGGAGTTTGGGATAGAGTGCCTTAATTTAAAATTTCTTTTACTATGAAAGGATACATTTCTTTGGTTCTGATTTACCCTTTTCCATAGTTTTTAGTATTTAGAAGTGAAGAAATATCCTCATAAAATGTAAATGAGTTGACAAAACATTCCACCAGTTCTCAACCAGAGTAATGTGAACAAAGAGGGTCATAAGGTGCTCACAGGTCATATCCAAAGATTGACAGGAGCACGAACAGCAAAATCTTGCTAGGACCTGAACATGAAAGGGAAAGAACAGTTACTTCTTTCTCCTTTTGCTGCTGTGTCCTTCTTTAGCTGCTTTGAGCTCTCCTTTCTCCCTCTGTCTTCATAGTGTCACACACAGAAGAAATGGAAGCAGCTCAAATCAGTGCATCTGAACAACTAGAACCAAGCGCTGTACAATCAAGGACTGAAATACAAAGGAAAAGCAGAATCTGCACCTACACATTATCAGTCTGTGTCTGAAATTGCCTTTTGCAAGCTTTCTAGTAATAGCAGCTGCCCCTCCTCCTTCCCTCTCTTAACCCCACACCAACAAGATATTTTTCCTAACCCTTATTCTTGCCAGTGCCCCTCCCCTGTCCCTTGAGAGCCTCACTCCATAATACAGAAATGGTGAAATCCACCTTAAAACACTAAATTCCCAAGCCTAAATTATGCATGT
>VYZW01039026.1:16999-37282 GCA_013401315.1 Balaeniceps rex | reverse complement strand
ACTTAAATTGGCTGAAAATCTGGTCAAAGTCTTTAAGCTCATGATTATGAACTTTTTGTCATGTCTCACTGAGTGAGTAGAGTGGGTAGAGAGGAAACCTGAGGACTGCTAGAAGACACAGTAAGTTCTTGTATAGGAAAGTGAGTCAGCACTTCAGAGCGTTTGACAATAATTTTGCAAATGCTGCTTTTTACTATGTCACTGCTTACATTTCATATAGAGAGTGGTTATAGCAAGCTAGTATACGACTGTATGCCAGCCTGGCACTTAAAATGCATTTTTCCAGTGAACATGTCCCATAGCAGAATTTCTGGATCGCCTGGCCAGAACTCTTACCATTTCAGCATCTGCACATGCACAGAGCTGAACACAGCCAGTCCGCCATACAGGATGGTATCACTTGAGGTTCAGTATAGTCTTTGAATCAGAAAGAAAAGGGTAAACACTGCATGTGGCTGTAATGCCCACTGACAGACCTCAAGGCAAAGAAAGAGCTGAATGTCCTGTGAAAATGGGCAAGTGCCTAGGTGCAGTCAGCACTGGGGACCGTGATTGTCTGAGCAGTCACTAGGAACCAACATAAGGCTTGGCTACAGCCAACTGAATTCAGTTTTACTGCAAACTGCAACTGCCTGCTGAAATCTTGCCACAGCTCGAATTTCTTCCCAGCACACCCATTGCTGAGCAACAATGTGTGTCCTTTTCCAGAGAATGGGATCAGCCCAGTCTGGCTCTTGAGAAACACACCAGCTGCACTTGAGAGGATGATGGGATGAATGTTAAAGGAGCTCTGCAGACCCAGCAGAATGCTAGGTTTCCGTAGCTCATGGCAATTAGGCAGTGTAATCACTCATGTGAAGGGGACACCCTTGCCAGAGGCAATGGCATTTAGGTGCAAGGGGGATACACCATTACAGGGAGGAGAGGGGTATGTACAGAAGCCAATTGATCTGTAGGAATAAGAACAGCCAGCTTCTTTCTTTTCTTTTTATTTTCTTTTTTTCTTGTAAGTGTATTTGATGCTAATGAGCTGGAGGGGTATTAGGACTAACTGCTTCCTGGCACGGAGTACACAGACATTGTGCAAGATTCCCTTCAGCTCAGCTTTGCTGACATGCTTGGTTCTGACCTCAAATATCTCAAGTTTTTCCAGTTCTGAGTTCGTCTACAAGTGAAAAGGCCCGTGTCAGTGAAATTGTGCCAAAATACCTGGGGAGCTGGGGCAGACTGGAAAGACTGGGTTTTCTCCCTATGATCTCAGGCAGGGGGTTGAGTTGCACTGCAACTCTGGGAGGCCAATCTTCAGTAAAGGCAGAGGCATCAGGTGGGATGTGGAGGGTTGGTTCAAGTGGGATGAGTGAACACACTGTCTGCCAGCAGCAAATGACTCAGTTCCTTTATTTCCAGTGGAAAATATTTCAATTACATTTTTTTTCTTTTCATCAACATTTTTCTTAGATTCTTTTTCATTTTCTGAGTAAAAGAAAATAATCCTTGGCATAATAATGGGTGAATACCGCCGTGAAAAAGCCAGCTCCCACTAAATACCCCCTGCTCCTGCAGTAGACATTTTCCAACAAAAGGCTCTGGAATTTCAGCTGTCCCTGCGTGTGCTCCAGATGAGTTTTACTTGGGGTGGTTCATGTTCATTCCAGTCTCTGCATGTTTGGTTTTTTTTTCACTGTTAGTCTGATTCAGCATCCTCTGAGAAGAATGGACATCTTCCTGGTGACTCCATCAAGACTGACTGATCTGTATTCACAACACAGAGGAGGGACAGGTTCTCTTCCCATCCTGGTAATCATCACAGCAATAATTTTCACTCTACTTGGCTTTTGTCTGTCTTGATTGGCAGGCTACAGAACTAACTATCCTGCCTCACAAGTGGTTTATAACCCTCCCTCTGAATATACCTCTTAAGCTTCAGACTTGGGATATTTCCTAAATTATTTTCTTTTCCTTTCTTTTCATCCACTTCCTCCTTTAATTAGTAAGAAAAAGTTAGCTGACTGCTGGGAAAACCTGCCCGTACAGTTTTATTTCCCTGTGTTTTCTCTGTTCCGAGTTTTTCTTCATTATTTTATTTGGAAAATGTCTGTGAAAAAATGTTTATTTGCCCATCCAGTCCCAGAGCAGGATCTGTGTCTGTATGTGAATGTGGGCATGTACATGTATGCGTAGCTAGTAGTATCTCCGTGAAACATCTCTCTTTGTCTCTACTGTTTGAACTGGACATTACAGCACATTGACCGACAACTGCAAAGACATTAGTTACTGTATATGGCGGAAAAACATGGCATTCAATTGACATGATCATTATTTTATACACTTGCTTACCTGTAGCTGTAAAGAGTAGTTTACTTATCCAGAGGTCCTAAAGGAGCCACTGCTGGAGAGGCTGGGGGAGAGCTTGATAACATTACTTGTTTATGCTGTTTGAGAGTTCTGCTTTGTCTTTGATCTGTGTGTGGGCATCTGTATTTATCAACTTTACTCACCATTTCTTGATCATGTTAGCTCTCTTAAAGTACTGCAACAGTTTTAATGCTTTTTACTCAAACTGCTCCGAGAAAGGTGTTAGTTCTGTTTGGAGAAGGGAGCACTGAGACTGGAAGCTTTACAAGGCCTGATACCCCCTACTCCCTTGTTGCATGTTCAGTAGTTTTTAACTGCTGGAGCTCTTCCCAGCAGCTGAAGGGCTCTGCAATATAGAGGAGACTCAACTCAACTTGAGCTCAAGGGGCCTGGGATTGATTTGAAAGTCTATTTTTGACTAGCTGGATTTAGCTAGTCAAAGTTTACACAGCTGTAGACAAATCCTGCTGAGCTGGTAGAAGATGTTGATATTCCCAGGAGATCATCATCATCTACCTCGCCAGCGGTTACTGCCCCAGCCATTCTGCCAATGAAACATCCCATGAGTGATCCTGAATTCAAGCAATACCAGATGGATGGATGGATGAACTAATCCAAATGATTTTGGAGGAAGCAAACTATGGCACACTCACATGAGCCTGCCCCATCAGCATGTCTAAAGAGGGAAAGATGGTATACTCCGGTAGGCAGGTCAGTGTCACATAGCTGGGGACAGGGTCTCACACCGGCACAACTACATGGAGAAGAGGACATCTCTTCCTGGCTTAAGTCATAACATAACCTTCAGTTTCTGCTTTGCCAGGGCTGGTTAGAGTAGAACTTGTGAAAATGTCTCTCATTCGATGCACATTGCAAAAAAGTGTTTAGCGCTCATCCCACCCAACAGAGTACTACGGAAGTACAAATCCTAGAGATAAGAAAATTTACATCTTTTGAGAATGAATGAAAGTGGCAGAGTCTGACCAAAGGTCAGAGAGTGACTTGGAAACCAGCCAGTATTAGAATTGATTACTTTAGCAGGCAGCTCCATTCTCAAACACCTCTCTATCTGGCTTGCTGTAGCCTTGGAGTTACTCCTCCTAAATGCATACAGTGAAGATATGCCCTTTGAAGAATAAGGGTGGAAAGGGATTAATCAGTGCTCCCAGTGAATGTAACATGGTACAGAAGAGATGAAAGATTTGTCAGGCTTTAAAGTAGCCAAAAATTGGCAGCAGTAACAAAAAAGCCTTAAACTGATGGGCAAATATGGAAAGCAAACATATTTGCTCTGCTGAGCAGGGACAAATATATCTAGATAAACTAAGAGAAAGATTTCACTTTTGCCTAATCCTCATGGCATTTCCAGCCCACAGATTTCTGGGAAACTGGTGGAGGCCAGATCGCATGACATTTCTAGCCAGACTTGATGACCAAGGACTTTGGGATCAGCCCTGAACTTTGGATGATTAGTCAAAATGAAATGGTTTGGGCTTAGCTATTAACAGAGTGTCTGGAGCTCTGTGCTGTGAGAGTTGAGCACCAATCAGCTCAGTGCAAAGCCAGGAAGCCTGTCTGATTCCTAACAGCCTTGCCCTTGTCTCTAGTAGACTCAGCCTAGACTGTCAGACCCAAACCCTAGATGTCTGCTTTGTGTTTTACCCAGATCTCCTAGGGTAAAGGGGGTTAGTGAAAGAAGCTACCAAATATATGGTACCCTGAAACAGTGCTACAGAGGTACCTGTTGTCACCTGCACCTCACCCTTGGATTTACCAACTTCTGCCTCCTCTTTTCTTGCTCCACACTTTCAAGGTTGCTCCTTCTTCCCTTCTTCCCTTGTTCCGAACCCTGAGGAATGAAGGGTGGTACTTCATTTTGTCTTCTTCCAAATTTGGGACTGCAGCTATTGCGTCCAGTTCCAGGGCCACCACTGAGCCTGGGCATGGTCCAGGCTGTTGCTATCCAGAGCTGCTCCACTGTTCCTCTGTTAGGCTTTCCAGCACCACAGGCTCTAGTCACACAGAATAGAGCCGCCCTGCTTTGACCTGCAGGAGCTGGCTCATGTCTGCCAGGACTTCTGCATTCAGGCTCCATGTTGGGCAAATGCAGCTGCAGCACTGGAGCCTGGCTGTCCTTGGAAGTGCTGTAGCCACATGCAAACAGTGCTGCATTTTAGCAAATATCTATGGCTCCGGTAATGTGCAGTAATCTTCCTCTGGACATCTTGGAGTCAACTGCGCTTGTCTGGGCACCTGTCACAGACAGGCAGAAGGGATCTCGATGGGAGTTGCCAGAGTGAGTATGGTTCAGGCATACAACCTTCAGCAGGCTTGAGCGTACTTGGCATGGGGTCAAGACTCTCACAACAGCTGTGCCGCTTTGCTAATGGTTTGACAAATATGAGCATTTTTGCATTTGTCACAAAATCCCCAGGCCTGTCACTTTCATGTTTCCCAGGGCTTTAATTCCATGCCAGTATATTGGGCTGGGGGGAGAGAGGGAGAAGCAATGCTCCACAGATGGCCAAGGCTGGAATACCCTGGGAAGCATTAATCCTCTGAAGACAAATATTCCTTGAAGAGAGAGATTTTAAGTATGTGCCGCATTTCTACAAACACTTTAAGCTGGCATAAGCCAGCCCTGCAACAAGCTCTTTCACAGGGAGGTCCACCATTCCTGTTCTTCTGCCTCCTCCTTCCTGGCCCAGGGCTGCTCCTTTCTCCATGCTGGCACCAGCACACACACAGTTGTGCAGTGAACCAGGCCAGGGAACTCTGCCAGGTTAAAACTAAACAATTTCCTTTTCCCCAGGTTAGTTTCAACCTGGATGAGTTCCCTGATGTGGTTCATTGCAGGGCCACAAGAACACTTGTGTTGGCGCAAGGCAGGGAGTAGCAGAGGGAGTGAAGAGGAATGTGGGCTGGGGGTGAGGGAAAGGAAGGGCCATTTCCTTTAGCAGCAGTGCTGGTTTATGCTGGCTTAGAGACTTGGTGTATCTGTGGTGTTAATTGCTGAAAATTATGTGCTCCAAACTGTGTGTCACAGCTGAGAGATTTTCAGGAATAAAAGCCTCTCTCCCTTTTAAAATGGGACCTTATTTCTTAGGTTCTTATTAGATTAATGTTTGGCAGGTCAGAGTCAAAACTGAGTCCCTAATATTATTATGCCAAATAATTGACAGTCTACCTAGGCATGACAAAAGGGGAGATGGAGGCACAGGGAAGGGAAAAACTGCTTCTAAAATTATACAGCAGATTAGGAGCAGAGCCACAATGACCTGGCATGTCTCCTTGCAGCTTGATCCCCACCAGTGTCTTCCTTGTCTCTTTGTATGGCAAGGAGAAGACTGAGTCAGTTGTCTGCCACCCTGGCCTCAGTTCCCATGTGCGTTGATGGTGCATACTTATTATGTATTTATTTAAATATCAAAGAGAATAAATCTTCTGAGTGGCAGCTTGGTGAATGATATGTCAAAAGTTGGCTCATTTACCCTAATAAAATGTGAACTAATTCCATTTATCTGAGTGGAGCTTTCTCTGGATTTACAGTGATGTAACTGAAAGCAGGATCAGCCCCACTGACTCTATAGCAGTATTAGCAAGTATTCTGCTGTCCAAATCATACTACTGGTGTTCTACTAAGTTCATCTGAGGCATCCATTAAATTCTGGGGCACAAACACTGCCTTTCATCTATAGCTGTAGCCAACAGGAAGATACCAGAATTTGACCCATTAATGGAATAATGGACATCAGCAGAAATTTCCAGTATTTGCTCCTCTGCAGCTCCTCTCCACTGAGCGAGAGACTTATTTCAGTCCTATTGGGCAGTCCTGAGGTCAGTGTGACTGTTCTGGCTTTACATGTTTTTCTCTAATGTGAAGATAGGACGTGTTCATTGTGCTTGTTGTATATGTAATTCACACTGAATCAGCCCCAGTCCATTGTATTTTGAAGGTGAGGTTCTTGTGCGCTGTGACCAAAGGCATAAGAAATTCCCCTTTTTAAGGAAAAAAAAAAAGTTAATTTTAGTTACTTTCTTCCCCTTTTCTTTGGTTCCTTAGAGTGTTATTGTTTTCCACTGAGAAGATAATTTAAAGTGATACTTGACCATATTCCCATACCTGTTCGCACCTGAGGAGAGATGTACTTGAACTGATTTGCGTATTTATTGATTATATGTTCCTAGGATGGCCACACTGTGATGCCGTATCTCATTTACAGCATGTTCCTGATGGCTCCATAGCTTGTTAAAAGAAAGACATTGTAAAAAGAAAAGAATATGCAATGCATTGTATGTGGACTACAAACATACAAGTAACTAAAGTATGGAGGGAAGGGGATAGATTGGCAGCCTGGAGGTATAATAAGCCATTAAACTGTTTAAGGGAGGCCTGCTGAGTTTGTCGTTCAATTACTGTTACTGATGAAGAATGTCAATAATTATGATTTTCAACCCTGTATGACATTTACATTTGTAAAAGTTTCAGAGATTGGCTTTACCAAAACCTAGTAAGGCTACTATTAAGGAGCTATGATGAGGCTCACAGAGCATCTTTTTACAAAAAGAATGTATTATGCATATGTGCTCAGCTTATTCAAAGTCCCCAGCCTTTAGTCAACTCTGGCAAGCCTGAGCCAGTTGAAGCAATAGGATGGTCTGATCTCACATGTACGTCAGAGTCTGAGATGAATAGAAGAAATGGGAATGTTTACTCTTCACTGAGCCAGACACATGGTGGAGTACTTCTGTGTAATATAACTCCATGAAAACTTTGCATAGGAATGATAGAAAAGCACTGATTTTCATTTCATAACTTGAATTCTTTGAAGAGAATCTTATGCATCTTGTCTATTTTATGAAAGTGACTGTTATCTGATACAACTAGATACAACATATCTTTGATAACAGACAGGAGTGGTAGTTTTGCCTATAATAGAATGTCTGCATAAGACTTTTGCCAGTGGCTGAGTATCAGTCTCTGAGAGGCAGATCAGTTCAATTCTGTATTTGCCAATTGCTAGCAATATGGCACTATTTTGTCTGCTCCTACCCCACATCTTTATTTATTTATTTATCTTCTAGATTTAGAAAGTTGATGTGTTAGAGAAAACAAAAATAATTCAGGTTAACCCTTCAAATAGTGGTTATGTGGGAGTGCCAATGGCAGCTCTTGTTTTACAGGTATATCACTAATGAGAATTAAAGTGGCCCTAGATGTTTGCAGTGATAGAGTTATTGTGATAAGAAAAGGTTAAAGAATTAATAAATTCTGGGTTTCTAGAGGTTTTCTGGGGCAAGTTCATGTAATCCCACAAACCAACTTTTCTGTAGCCCTTTCTTCCCAGTGGAGATGATGAAACAATTAAGATGATCAAAAAAAAAAAAGAGAAATTAAGGTAATTTTAAAATGCCATGTGGTAATTTATCTGAAGGGTCTCATCATTCCAGACTCATTTCCTATGCACTGTAATAGTATTGGTCCTTATAACTGTCTTTGGTATTCAGATGGATATTACAGCTGAAATCTGTTAAGTACTGAGTTAAATTTTAGCATGAGTTATTGGAAACTATAAATAAGATCTCACTGATTATAAACCTTCAATGAAACATAAAATAATAATCTGAAAAAAAATCACAGCTTAATTATATTATCAAATAAGATTAATTTGTAACAACAGTGATACTTACACTGTTTTGTTTTAGTATCAGATAAAATGTCTATACTTAATTAAAGGATGATGGCCAGGTGGTTTTTCATACATACCAAGGTAACTTAGCTATTATTCCTTATTTATGCTGGTACAGGTGAGAGTAGAATCTGGTCCGAAATTCTGAAACGCTTACTGTACATTGTATTATATCATCTCATAAAAGTATTTTCGTGAAAAAATATAACTTTTGTAGACCTTCACTTTGAAGATTTTGAAAAGATTCTTTTTGTTTCTTATACACCTCCACAAATATTATTTTTCAAATTTTTAACCAGAATGCTGATGAAAACATTATCCTTATTTTGTTTCAACGCCTGTATAATAGGTACTGTTGTAGAGACAGAGAGAATTTTCTTTTTTTTTACAAAAAATGTTAAAAAATTTTTTAAAAGGCATAAGATGTTTTGTGTTAAGTATTTCCAATGCTGAAAGATGCTGAAGGTTTCATTTGAACGGTTTGGTGCAAGGTTCCCTCTTTCAACAAGTCTGTGTCTCAAACCCTGTTGTGCAATAATTGTAGCTGCCAACTATTTTGAAAAATAAACTGCCTAAGTTGGATTCCTGTTAAGCAATCAGCTTTAATCCTCTGGAGAAAGGGTGAGCAGCTTTGTTCCTCTTCCTTGAAGTCTGGGTTAACCTCCTTCATTTCTTTGTCTATAATAATTTTGGTTCATAGAGAAAGCCTTCCTTGTGCTGCGTGGACACAGGGTGCTTCCCAGCTCCCAGTGCAGTTGGCTTGTGTGTTTGTATACCCCTTTAACCAACCAACCCTGATCTTTATGAAGGATTCTGAATACCATAGAAAAGTTGTTATACTTGGAGAGTGGTTTCCGTTACCTTGAACTGATCTAAATCAGCCCAATGCCAAGAGTGCTGGTGTTGCCCTCCTTTCTCTGTCTGGAGACAGGTCTTTTGGAAAAGTAGGGATCACTTGGGGCATGGTTTCACAATAGTCTAAGCTGGTCTATGCTGGGACTGGCACAGCTTCTAGTTGTGCGTTCCCTCCACGCTTGCTATTGGTTCAGAGTTCAACTTAGCAGAAACTAATGACTCTTCTCTTTTTGTAGTGTTAATTTTCTGCCACCTTAGTGAGCTGAACTGGGTCATGCGGGAGGGAGCCCAAAGAGCGCCTTTTCCTGTGCCAAGAAAGAAATGGAATGTGCACAAGGGTTCAATATCTACTAGGATAGACCTTGACAAAGAGGGTATGAGACCATCAGCACGAGAAATACATCTGACCCGAGGACTTTCCTGTTTTGGCTACCCAGTACATTTGCAAACACACTTGTATTTGCTTTTTTGTTTAAACACCTATCTTTCTCATCTGGGACACTTCTGCTCCCTGGTCTGGCAGCTGACAATGCATTTCCTTCTGCTGAGAGTCATCACAGAATCCCCAGGGTTGCCAGTACACAGAGAAGAGGGTTGCTAGAGGCGCTTTCACACCTACTAATGGAAGAATCATCAAAACTGGTCACTGGGGGAAATGATTTTCTCTTGGAAGTGAAAAGAGTTAAATCATGGTGGGTGCTTCCTGGCATGAAATGCAGCCCATGAGAAGAGACAGCTTCACAGGAGGGGGTGTCTCTTTTTAGGAGTATACCCACCTTCTAAGTACTATATCTCTGCTTGCTTCTGTCTTACAAGAGTATGAAAAAGATGACAAGTATCTTTTGCAAGAACTGCAGCTGTTTACTATGGGATTTGTAGAGGAAAGTAATACAGCCTCCCTGTTTCCCCTCCAAAACCAGGACTGTGAGACTACTGCTGTAGCAAAAGAGTAAGGCCCTTGCTGAAAGAGAAAAACTCACTCCCTTGCATGGGAGTTACAGGCAGGACTTGGGTAAAGGGCTAATACCCATCAACATGTTTTTGATGTCACTGTTCTGGTCCCTTCTATTTGAGCTGACAGCTGATGCCAGGACTTGGCTACTTCTCCCCTGCATTGAGAGGAGTTTGGATGTCAGATGCAGGGAGATGGAGCAAGCTTGGGCAGCCAGCCGTGAGCAGAGTGAAACAGTGAGGAATTACTCTTTGCTCTGGGGCGTGAGGTGCCATTGCTAGTCTGACCTTTTGAATACAAAGCATTTGTCAGAAATCCAGAGAAAAGCGAGCCTAACCAGTCAGCATGGCTCTGCCTTTCTTTTAAAGAGAAGCTCATATATTCAAGCAGACACACCTACCGCAGGCCTGACCCAGACATTGTAGGCAAGTATCTCTGATGAAACTGGAGGCCCTGTGTTCCCTCCCCTTAGCAGGGGAAACGAACTTTGCACCCTTGCATGAGCTCTTTGCTCATTCCAGCTGGGAGCCCAGTAACGCCCAGTCCAGCCAGGGGAAGTTGTTAAAGGCACCATGAGATGGGTGCAGGCAGCTCTAGTGAGACCTGTGTGTATCTTTCTTGTCATTCATTCTTTAGGTATCCTGTCCTGCACCTTGGAGCTTCAGTGCCCAGGGTCTGACACACAGACAGCCTTTCTTCACAGGGTGTCTCCCAACACCTCTCTGACTCCCTGAGCCACCACTCTCCAATGCAGATCTCCCAAAGTCTCACACCTTGAGCTCTGGACTCACATGACTGAATCCCCTGTCATGCTCTCCCACAAGCAGACCAGCGCACCACTGTCTCCTTGTCATGTAGATTCTGAGCCTCACACCTTGGTGGTCATGGCAGGAAACTGAGGATGTGAATGGCAGCTCAGGGTCAGGAGAAGGGACGTCAAGTTTATGCACCCTAAAATCCCTGTCAGGGGTACTTTTCTGCACCACAGCTGAGAGCTCTATCCATTCCCCATCTAGAGATCTGATACAAAACATGTATCTTCCCATGTGTGACAGGTCACAGGCTGCTCTGTATGGCAGAGTCAGGAGGATGAACCATCCTTACGCTCCATCATGCCAAGTATGCTTTTTCCAGGAGCTTTTCCTCTCTCCTCCTCTAGATCTGCTTTAAGCTGCTGCAGAGCTGCACCCTCAGTAACCTCCCAGGGACCCTTGGAAACATTTGCAGGTTGCACACTATGGGGTAATACATTGGCACATTCCAGTCTCACTTTTAACTCTGCTTCATCCACTAAACCAATCAAGCACACAAATCTCCTGTGCAGATCAAGGAAGGCAAGACACTAAACGGGAAGGGCCCCCTCCTGTTTCCTGCGCCTTTCTTCAGCAGCATGCAGAACAATTTGCCTTCCAAGCTGACCCTCAAGGCCACACAGAGCTGCCTGTAAGTGGTGTGGTGATGAAGAATAGCAGTTGTTTTACAAGACCAGCTGAACACGGAGCTGGGTCTTGTCTGGTCTCTCCATGCTCGGCCCTGACATCTAGTGGGACAATTACATTAAAGCATTTAAGAAGCTGAGCAGGAAAGATCAGGGTTTGCTTCACTGCAAGGCTCAGTGGAGCAATCATTTCCTCTGTATGCTGGTTTATTTTATTGCACTTAATACTGCCAAAGAATTTGCTGTGGGAGAAAGGAGGAGGCCCCAACATGAACAAAGGGCAAACCCTTCAGGTAGTCATTTTTTCCTTTTCCTCCAAATATGAACTTTTTGCTGCCAGGTGAATGGTCTTCTAGCTAAAGCAGTGACAAATATCAGTTTCACATTTACTTCTTGATTAACACCATTAAATGAGAACCAACTGTGACACAATCCCAAGAGATCATAGGGTAAAACTGTCAGAGAGCTCATAATAAACCCTGTGAAAAATGCAAAATTGCTATGGGCTAAATTTTCCACCCGGCTTCTCAGAACACAGCTGTGCCACTTGTAAGTACAACTGTTTGCACATGCGGCCCATGGTCTGTTTTCACAGGTGAGAAAGGAGCTCTCAGTGCATGGAAACATTTGTGTATATAAAGCAGATTTTTCAACTGCTTGGCTGGAAGTGATGCACGTAATTGTCTTTCATAAGGAAATGCATAAATACCTCATCTCAGCTGAGAGGACAAACATGCGGTTTTGTGCTCTTGGAAGGTTGTTGAATGTTTGCAATGCCCTTTGTGTAGGAGCTGAAAGCACTGTGATGACAGTGACAAAAAAGATGACCTGCTGTTGTTGAGGTACAACAGGAATCTTTATTTGTAACATTTAGAGACTGTGTGTTTGTGGTGCTTGATCACCAGCACAGACAAATAGAGTTTCCCATGGCCAGACAGCCCTGCGAGGGGTTGGGTCTGAGGGATTCATGCCTGCTCAGACACAGGCTGGCAGTGGCCCTCCGACATGCAAGTCAGATTTTTACAAAGGCCAAAACTCATTCTTTTAGTTCCTGCTTGGGGGCAGGGGCTTCCAACAGGGTCACAGTGCAAGGGGCAGGAATGCCTTAAATGGCCCCAGGAACTTCCAGCCCAGGGCTGGAGTACTCCTCAGAGACACACTTCAAAGCGCCTGGTCAAGCAAGTGACTAACCGTGGTAACAAGTTACTGCCTATCAGCTGACTCTGCTTGTGAGGCACATCTTACTTCATCACTGATGCCAACAGAGTTGATTACTGTGGCTCTGCTGATTGTTGGCAACTTACTAAACTTCTTTCGGCTCTGTGTCTAGACCCTATGAGTCTGATCTGAGACAGCTGAAGTGGAATCAGAGCCAAAGCTTTTGTGCTCTTTGAGGCTACTGCTTGATTCTCCATCAAATGGGGCAGTGACATTCAGTGCCAGGGGACATGCCGAGTGCTCATTGTGTAGGGGCAGAGGCAGTGTCAGAGAGCTCCTGCAGAACGGTGGCATCTCTGCTGCTAATGTGTTGGGCAGTGCTGCCGTCTCAGGGCCATGGCTTCTCCTGGTGGGTTTATTTAGGATTTGCACAGTTTGATCACTGCACAAGTCTTAAACAAGGAATTAATTGAGATTTTAATAAATGGTCACTGCATGCTAATTGAATATCCACTTGATTATTTAAAAATATTATGTGAAGTTTGTGTAATTGGTTACATTGGTATTAAATTAGCATATAAAATCTCCTGCAACTCTCATATGATTTAATGAGGCTGTTATCGTGCGTGAATAAAACGGTGATTGATGAGTGAAAACCTCTTTTCCAAGCACAGAGATTCTTTAATAAGGTCAGGAATATTTCTGACACGTACTGAGTTACTCATGTTATGCAGGTCACTTTTTGATGACAGAGTGACCCATGTGTATAATGAAGACTTTGGGATTGAAATGGATTCCTAACTAACCCAGCATGTGACTGGATTTGGACCCGCAGTTGCACAGCAGCCCGTGAAAAAAGAGAGGTCACTACTCTGTCCTGGCTGAACTCCTCTCTTTTTAATTATCAAGCACTGAAATGGACTGAGCTGTAATTCAGGGCGCAAAACAATAAAAAATATAAAAGGCACATCAGTAATCTGGAAAAGGAAGATTTGAAGCTCCTCCTCACATTAATCCTGATGCCACTTCCATCTGGCAGGACAGAGCTGCCTCGTGTGTGGTCTGTCTTGGGTGTGCTGAAAACCCAACATCAGCCCAGGGACAGCCCAGCCAAACCTCCTTTCCTCTGGCTATAGCTCCCATCTCCTACTGTTCTGGCAGGAGAAAGGTGGAGTGTCTTAAGAGACTCCTTGATGGCCATTACAGGAATCGGCCTTGTGGTGTCCTGAACTGATTTGGGGCCAGAGCGTGTGGATGAAATGGAGCAAGTAGATGCATCAGACCACAGCCACTCTGGCAGTGTGCAGAGGAGAAGGGACATTACCCTGCAATGAACCCCCTTGCTAGAGTGTGTTAGGGTCCACTGGCAGTTGGTGTAAGGAAGAACAGCCGCATGGGCAGGAACTGAGGGATGTTTGCAGGGGGTGTGAAGTCACTTATACTCCAGTCTTCCTAAGCTGTGCTGATGGCAGTGTAGTCAGCCACATAAGATTAAAATATGGATGCTAGGATTTGATGTAACTGAGCTTGGCTCTCCCCGTGTGGAAAGCAGATGTTCTCAGGTTTCCAGGTGCTGAGAAATGCTGTGTCAAGCTCAATGTGGAAGAGCTTGCCAGGTAGTTTGAAAATAGCCAGTTTTCTCAGCTTCTGCGCACGCTCCCAAGCCAGTGTTCAATGCCTGATACAAGGCAGACAAACATCTGTCAAGATTGGTGTAGGCAGAGCTGCTCCTGCCTTGGGGCAGGCAGATAGTCTAGGTGATCTCTCGAGGTCCTTTCCAGCCCTCATCTGAGACTGATTTCCTGGGGAAATGGTGCTTGTACAGCCATTCTGCCTATCCTCCCCTCCCCAACAGTTTTGGAGCCAGTTGGCCAATTTCAAGCACGTTTGAACTCAGAGATACTAAATTCCCAGAGCTTTGTGAAAATCAGCAGCTGGGTAGAGAAGAAAGACCCAAATTAGTTCCCCCACTGAGAAATGCAGTTATAGCTCATCTTATTCATTCAGAGAGGCAGCAGCCAGCTGGCCAGTCATCATATGTAATGGCCAACCTCTGGGCACAAATGGAGCCACGAAACACCCACAGCTCGTGCTGCCTTGTGCTCAGCTAACAGGGGATGGAGGAGGCAACTGTGGAAGTTACTGTGTGGGACAAGAAGGAGAGGGTCATAGCAAGGTCTTGGGGGTTGTGGAACACAAAGCTGGAGGGAACTGAGCCTTATTAGCTGCTTTGCTCCTCTAACAAGTTGTTTATGATTCCATGGTTGTCTTGCTCACCCTCTATGCTGTCTGTTAACGATCCTGTTCTTTTGTTGCTTGGCAGAAGATCTAACTTAAGAGAGATCAAGCAGCAGCGACACATTGTCCAAAGTTGTCCGACTTCCTCCATCTGGCGATTTCTGGTCTAGCCCTATACTCACTGCCTGTAAATTAGGAAACGTTGTGAAGGTGTCCAGGAGTATATGGGCATGTAGCGGGGATAATTGCTACATGGGAGGATAAGAATGAAGGAGAATATATACCTAAGGTTGTGTGACTGTGCATGTACATGATTCCTGAGAATCATACTACCTGTGCTCAGTGTGGAAAGGAAGCAGAAAATGTACCTAGGTTGATATTTTTTGTTCCCACACATATCTGTTCCCCTGGTGCGTGCTCTGCAGTAGAATGAATGTGCAGGTTCCTGGTGTCTGCGTGTGAACAGACTGCCCAGGCCTTCCACTGGTCTATAGATATAGGGACAAATTTTGAAAACACAGTTTCATTGCATTCCTTCTAGAAGTCTGATTCCTTATCTCTCCCTCCTGCCCACTGGCTTGGTTTTGCATGCTTATCTGTTGCATCCTTTTCCTGCCCAATAAAAACCCATTTTTGGAGTCGGATGTGTATATGTGCCTGACTGCTGACCTCTACAAAGCTTTTTAAATATCCCTAGCTGTAAGCACAAATTTAACTGACTGTTGTTTGAGTTAGTATTCTTATTTATTTGCACTTACGGTAGAACCCTGCCACTTGGCAGACCTAGTGGATATCAGAAGTAATGGGGTGGCCAGTTTGCTTCTGATTGTGGTGTGAGTGTGGGGTGTAGCCAGATCATATTTCTCAGAGCCTTCAGGCAGGTTCTGGTCTGCGACTTGTACCCATGTCTGCTTAAACACGTAAGGGTCAAAACACAAGCTGTGCTTTTGATCATGCCAGAGCTCATTCCAGGGAGGAGCAAACTCACTTGTGTGTTGATTCTTCCTCAAAACCTCTCCCTCAGTTTGCCACCGTAGCTCTCCTGCCAGCATCAGAGAAGTAATGCCGAAGTGTCTCAGCCCAGATACCAGGCACCAGTGACTACAGAAAGAGTGAGGACCCAGAGCACTGTAAGAGAGGACCAGATTTCCCTGGGTGCACATGCAGAGCTTGCAGACAGGGCAGTATGTGTCCCTGAGGGCAAACAGCACCCCATTTACCCAAGCACCTCCATAGTCTGTCTGCTAGGCCACTGTGCGCAGGGGCAGCAGACAAGCAACCTGGAAACCACTTCCTCCCAGGCAAAGCTGAGGGTGAAGCTGAGACGAGCACTAAGACCAAGGTCTAACTATGCAGTGAAAACACGCTCCAGGCTGGGAGTGGTTCTTGCTGCAAAGAGAGAAAACAAAGAAGGGAAGAAATAAGGTGGAAAGCCTCAAAGTGATGAAGTGGCTTGCTTAGGGTCACACAACAGGATAGTGACAGTAGTTGAACTGAGCTTTCTTGATGCCTGGTTTAGTGTTATTTCAGCTCAGCTGCCTGGCTTCCAGGATGTTGTGACTGCAGAGCCTACAGTCACTTACACCTATTGTTATTTGTACTTCTGTTGAAGTAGGTTTCTGGATTTCACCCATGCTGGTCTATCCTCCTGGGAAGTCAAATGGAAATGCTATAGTCTATAACGATCTCATTCCCCTGGCAATGCACTGGAATCACAAGCGTTTACGTTAGCTAAATATAGCAAAGAGGGACCTGTGGTTGATCAGTATTTCTCCCATTAGTGCTGTAGGTGGAACTGCACTTAATAGGAATTACACTAAATGGATATAGGAGACATGGGGATAATTGACCAAACTTGTCTTAAATGTGTTTGTGGAGAGAAAGAAGCCGCAAAATGACAGGCATTTTCCCCATTAGCCTCTATAGAGAAGTTAGCAGGCACTGTGGGCCAGATTCTCAGCTAGAGGGACTTGCCATTGCCTTTTTGTCTTCACTGGAATCAAGCTGATTTACCCCAGATGCAAGCAGCGTATTGGTGTCACCTGAAATATTAAATGTCTTAGGCTCATAGAAAAGTGAGAAAAAGACATAACTGCTACAACCACAGGTTTATTTTCATGAGTATGAGCTTTTTAAATAGGAATAACTGAGCCTGCTGAATAGTAGAATTAAGGCCAATATGGCCACTGGTGTAAATAAGCCTGCAGCTGTATGACCAGCAATAGAATTCCACATATTATGCCAGGAAGTAATTTAACACTGAATATATTATTTCCTTAATACACAATGTATGCAAGCTGACAGGCTCATTTCCTAGAAGGTATTTTTTAGTACCAGTATACCTGAAACTGCAAAATAGATGTGTCTTTTCAGTCTTTCCTCTTTACAAACACAAAGCTGTTCATTTAAATGAAAGGGAACTTAATGCACCATTTATAGCTGTGCATTTTGCACTGGTATTTGCATTCAACATTGATTCCCTTTTATTTCAAAGGAGGTAGTGACAGGATTTCTAAATTATTCCCAGCCACTATCCACATCGGTCCAAACATGAGAGGTTGTGTTTTTTTCACTATCACCATTGGGGATTGTGCTAAACAGTAACCTCCATGTAAAGGTTCTGGTCTCTGACCCCACCTCCAGTGAGGTCTTCTACAAACGTCTCTTTATACCACTGCATTCATCTTCTGATGACATGTATATTTCTCAGGTCTCAGAAAGATCTTCCTTTGAGGGGAGATTGTACTGCAATGCGTTGACATACTGCTTCATATCTCTAATTCAGAAAAAAAAATCTTGAAGTTAAGCATGCTCTTAAGATTGAAGGAGGGAGCTTTATTTTTAAGAAATTTTCTAGCCACCATAGTGACAGGGAAAAATAACATCTAGGTATGCTTTTTTCCCCCAGTGTCATGCCAGTCTAATGATTCTAGGACCTGAGTCATGATTTTGGAATGCTCCATTGACTCCATTGGAAATTAAGCACTTCAGGTTGAAGTGCTTGTATAAGTCTTCTCTTGAGTAAGATTAGATTTATACTTGTGCTTAAGTGCTTTGCTGAACAAGGGCCCAATTAAGTTAAATATGATTATTTTGTTTCCAGAGACAATCCCCTTTCACAAGTCCGCAGCAACCAGCTCCTGCAAATGCATTCATCCTTAGGAATGAACACAAATGCCTTTACCAAGACTCAAATAAAAATAGAGCAGTTTATTTTAAAGAGAAGCTGGATTTTCGTCTTTTCTAATAAAAAAAAGGAAACCTGATTAAACTCTTTACACTTATAAGTGCCCTACTTTCAAATTAGACCTGACACTAAGTAGGTTAGTGGGAGGGGAGCTTTAACAAATTTCCTTTAACAGAACTTGATGTGATCCTCTGACCTGAATTTTCAGACTTAATCTGCTTTAAAGAACACACTCAACTAAAGAACAGGCTCAACTAAACCGACAGTAAAATTCACAAAAGAGCTAAGCTGTTAATTTAAAACAACACCACCACAACAATAACCTTCCCACCCCAAACAAACACAAAACCCCAACCTAGGACCATACACAGTCAGCCTGTTACGATATTACTTGTGCATGTGTGTATGAGTGTGCTTGTGTGTACGCTTTTTTCCTCTCTTTTTTTTTAAAGGAAGAAAAGTTGCTATTGAAAGTGTTAAAAAAGCAAACCTGGGACTAAGCCCAATGCTACTGAAAGGGGCTTTTGATGATACATAACCTGAAAAACTACAGTCCTCCCATAAGTCATGAGATATGGTATTGCAAAGGCATTTAAA
The DNA here is from genome assembly GCA_013401315.1 of Balaeniceps rex. Taxonomy (NCBI): domain Eukaryota; kingdom Metazoa; phylum Chordata; class Aves; order Pelecaniformes; family Balaenicipitidae; genus Balaeniceps; species Balaeniceps rex. Next base: position 18,812 of record VYZW01039026.1, on the reverse strand, counting down.
TGTGAGGTCCTGTCAAGTTATGCGAAAGCCCCATGATGTATGGCCCAAAGGAGTTTATCTTGCTCTGGGAAAAAAAGACCTTGGAACTGACACTTTATATTCCGAAGCCAATAAAAACATCTTAAAATAACGCCCCCTCCCTTCCTCAAAGAGTAACTGACAGTGAGAGAGAGAGCAGGGGTGGGAGAGCAGTGATCAGCAATGATTCAGTTTCTGGGTCTGAGAACTTTGTTGTGGGCAGTGCAACTCCAGTGATTTATAATTAACTCCAACATGAAGAAGAAAATGCCAGGCTTTCATAACAGCACTACAAAAATAACCACATTCTCAGTGTTTGCAAAATTGGAAACAAATGTCCCAAGGAAAACAAGAGCTCTTTACAGCCCTATCCATGCTTTAGAGCAAGGAAAATACTGGAATTCAATCATGACCACAGATGATGAGCCAATATCATTTGTCATGGGAAATTCATCTGGGTAAAACAGGATTGCTCCATTACCCTTCCATCACTCTAACAAATAACTGGATTGAAATTTCTTAAATTAAAAGCAGTTAAGACCTTTTCTTCTTTTTGGCAGAGAAATGTTGTCATCTTCTGTACCCCAAGGACCTGAAAGTGAAAAGCGATAGACTTAAATATATACATTTCTTGCATCCAACTAGTGATACAAGATTCCTGGGTTCTGGCTGATCATCTGAGTGATCTGAGTAGTTATTTAAAGACACCTGATGGTTTTGGGGTCTGGGCCCAGTAGATTCTTGTTTATGTGATTTTAAGTAGGGCATGTTATTTCAATTTGGCAAGATATTACTTTTAAACATGGGAGTAATCCCAGTACAGCTAGTGGGACTACTAGGCAGAGATGTAAGTATCTTGCTGACTCAGGACCTGAATTAGACAAGTAGCAGTGGCGTAAAGGCCTCCAGAGAATAACAGTGAAAATCCTGAACTGGGTCATGAGGAAGTAGTAAAGATGGAAAGTTTCTCTGAGGAGGTTTCATAAGGGAAGCCCCGAACAGATCATTGCTGGCTTCCATTATGTTAGTAGCAGTCTTGTGCTAATGGATCTTTTTTCTTAAAAATTAATCTCTGGGGTCCTGGGATTTTAGAAACCTCTCTATTTCTGCATGTCTATCTCTATCTCTATCTTTAAAATCTTCTAATTCTTAGAGTTGAAGATTAAAAAAAAAGCTGACACAATCATGTAGGGCCTGACTCCTTTTTCCCAAATTCCAGTGCCTGTCCATGCTGCACAGAGGAGCAGAGACTTTCAGAAAGGAACATGCAGCAAAATGTTCTTTTTGAATTCCTTTGTGAATTCTTATTTTGTGGATCCTGAGGTGAGATGTGTCAGGGACATGCTCAGCACTCCACAGCTGTATTCTCTGGGGGCTTCACCATTTTTATTGATATATTTCATGCTAAGTACTGTACAGAATGTAGTCATGCCAAGCAATGATGACAGTCCCTGACCAGGAGCATTTACAATATAAAAAACACAAATCAATAAAAGTCACGGCTACTACACAACAGAGCAAATGCAACACTAACCTGACAAAGGAAGACAAAAGCAAGTGTATAATGAAAACATCCTCTCAATGTGTTTTTTATACTCCAGTGACCCTATAGGTAGCATTTATAACTACAGCCACCTATATAGCTGTCATTCCATTTCTGATAAGACGTATCCCTGTTTAAGATGACAGTTTCTTTGGAGATACTTGAAAGGAAAGCGCTGTGATTCTCAGTCATTATTATTTTGGTCCAGACCTAACATTTTTCTTTTTTTCTTTTCCTTCTCTGCTCCAGTTG
>VYZW01039026.1:5235-16968 GCA_013401315.1 Balaeniceps rex | reverse complement strand
AACTCCTGTCAAATGCACCCATTGGAAACAATAAGATAAACCACCTCTGTCATTTACTTCCAATGCAGGAAGTCTTAACTGTGCTCTCTGTTCATTAGCACCCCTGGCTTTCAGAGCAGCCATCCGCAGAGCTGCTGCAGGATTCAGTGACTACAAGCCTGTGAAACCTAATTTTGATTCATGAGCTGAAATCTCTAGCACAGCCCTTGTGGAGCTTGAAATCTAGCTGGTTTTTACCTGGTCTTGTGCATGCAGAGTCAATATTTGACCATATTTGGAAGATTTTGCAGAAGAAGCCTAGAAATCTCTTGTTGATGGGTACCCTCTTTAAAGTGGCTTTGCACTAAGGGCATTTGACAAGACGATTTTTGTGTGACTGTTGTTTGGTGGTTGCTGTTAGATTTCTACAAAATCTCACTACTTTTCTGTTTTGCTGTCTAGTACAAATTTTGTTCTTTTGCTGATTATAATCAAACATCTCTCAAATGAAGAATTATCAGAGGCACTGGATACTTTTTACTCTTACAAAAGCAGAAGAACTTCGAAATGTCTGTTTTGCTTTGCAAAATATTTATTTGTGGCAAGTACATTAGAATTAGTTCACTGGAAAATATCCATTTAACAAAACTGAAATATTTTCAAAAATGTACCAGTTACATCAACATTTTCATGGGAAGATACTTCAAAATTCACTTTGATAAGACTGAAATGCTTCACTTTGATAAGAAAAGAACCTCTAATTCCAAGAGGGTCAAAATGTTTCATTTCAATTTCAATATAATTTCTTATAATATATGAATTAAATTAAAAGGAAATAGAGTGTGCCAAAAACATTTTGACCTTTCTGACACTTTTATGCAGCATAATTGAAGAATATTTCAACAGAGAGTTTGGAGGTTTTTAGTTTTCTTCCAAATTCAGAATGAAACACAGCTTCAAAATGTTGATTTTTCCTTGTCACATTTTTACATTTTGAACAATTTTAATTTTCTCCAAGAGCTGCAAATGTTTATCATATTGACATCTAAGTTGTCAAGAAGTTACTACTTGAGTTTTTCCTAGTGATTAGGACCATGATTGTCTTTAAAGTAATATACATATTGTATTTACTGGCCCGTAACCATACCTGGAAATACTTGAGAAAGCTCCATTTTAACAAATGGATCGTAGCATTGACCTGGGATAGTGAAGGTCTCCATAAACACTGGCTGACTAACAGTCATAACATATCTGTGAGGCAAGTAAGCATTATTATATTCATTTAATCTATAGATAATCTGTTGTACAAAAAGGGCTCATGTCAATCCAGTATCTGTGCCAGTATTAAGAGTCCTGACTATGTGAAACTGGAGTCGATACATTGCAGTGAAGGAACCAATGGTGGTATCTATCTAGCCAGCCAGCCTTTCCTTCACCATTTCCTTAGAATTTAGACATCATCACTCGGCAAATTCTTGTATCTTTCCCAAATTTTTCTCGAGTACAGCGTTGTGCAACACACTGGCAGCTTCCAGTCCTTCTGTAACTACACACGATGGGAGAATTTTTCCCTGGGAGGAATTTGCTAGGTTGAAGGAAACGTTAAGGAGACTGTATCCCCTCTTTCTTTAGGATCTCATAGTGCATGGTGTATTTCTTCTTGTGGGATGGAGGATACTCCATATAGCTGCAAAGTCCTCTCATGCACATGACTTCCAGTCCTGCTCCCTGTGGTGTCACCAATTTATCTCTGTGTTCTTCTAAGCTGGTTAGATCAGTACCCTCCTGCTGCTTGTCTCTCTGCTGAGCTCTGCTAAGGATGCCAGTCCTAAGGTGCGGCTTCATGATGGAGAAGCATGCCTCCTGGCACTTGTGGGATTTAACTAGCCATAAGCCCTGGACATCTAGATGTATTTGGCCATATAGTGCTAATGTGAACTGTGCTATAAACAAATGTAACCTCCTGTATGTGTTTTCTATCAATTTTTACCTGTTTTTCCTAGATGAGAATTGGCCCATTTTTTATTTCCCTATGCAAAATAAGTTCTTCTATTTTAGACCTCAGAGATGCTTGTATTGAAGCAACTAAGGAGGAGCTTGGCAGTGAAAGACTATCCCAAATATGCCAAATAAAACTGGCTTTTGTTTTGTGCCATTTCCGGACTCTGCAACATTATAATAACAAATCCTGAAACCATATGACAGTAATACAGAGCATCTTTTTATGATAAACATAAGTAATGATCCTTGTCAAAGAGACACGGGAATGAGTAATACATAGCAATCTCCATTCAAAGGAAAAGAAAGAACAACTGTTGGAAAAAAAAAGTTACATTTTCCTAAATCTCTGCATATCGGTGGCCATAAAGCAATAAAATTCCAGGACACTGTGAGCTTAGGCACACAGAGAAGTAAATGGGAAAAAATGTTTGGGAAGACAATGTAACATTGTCTCATAATTTACAAACCCCTACTGATTTCCAAAGCTGGTATGTGAGATTTACCCTCCTTTTTTGGCATTCAAATTGACGCAGGGGCTTTTTCTTGCCAACTAGAACATTCTTTAGGTGTTTTTTTTCTTTGCATGAAGTTCGATGTGATCCCATGCTTGCTATTATTCATAAATTAATTTCTGGCATCGCAGTAAATTCTAGGAAAACCAATAAACCACAAACGTACAGCTAATTCTTTGTCATTTTTCTTTCTTTCTTTTTTTTAAAAAAACATTCTGTGGGAAAGAAAAAAAAAAAGAAGCAGCAAATGTTTGCCGAGGTGCTGGATCCACAGCATGAATTTATGTTTCCAATTGTTCTTCCTAACTTGTCAAAGAAGTTTTATTGCAGTCGACAATCTTTATTGGGTCTGTTGGGCAGGGCCAGCTTCAGAACGTATCATAGAGTGAGCCTGTGTAATACATGGAAACACATTTGCAATGACTGCTAAAACTGGGGCAGATCCCAAAACTCTGACTCAGTTTCTGCTCGGTCCCTAACTATGAGATCAACAGGTTTTATGTGTGAAAAAACTCACCTCTGAAAAAGTCATGGGGTCCTTAACTAGTGCATGAAGTAAATGTTCACGTCTGCATTTAATTGAAATTTCAGCCCACCAGTCATTTTCATTTCAGAAGTAGAGGGGGTTGGTCACCGAGGTGTACATTTGTGCATGCATATTGCACAGCGCATGGACCAATGTGTGCACAAACTGCTTTGGGGGATAAAGTGGTACTTCTTATAGCAACTATACCTAGCAGGCTGTCATGGGCCAGGCAATAGAAGAAAGCATCATTAACAACCAGGGGAGAGCCTGTCACTTACAGCTCATTCCCCAAGACAAAGGAAAATGTGTGTCTACTCCATTAGGCAACTGAGATGTGAAAATAGCTCCATTTTTCTTGGTGCGATAATACAGATTTAGAGCCTCATTTCCATTAAAATTACTGAGTTGAAATGTCCACACTGGATCCTTATTATGATTAATCTATATACAGGCAGGTATGTACATATAGTAGCTCTAGCTCATCTATCTGTCTCTTTTGGCAGAGCTTGGTTCAGATTCAAATTTGCTTTGGGAAACAACAGGCAGTGATTGTAAAGTCCTTCTCTGCTTGGAGATTTTGCTCCAGAATTCAATGGTATTTAGGCACCAAATTCACACTGACATATTAGATCAAGAGTATCTAAGTGCCCTGAGGAGCTGGGCATTTCAGCTTCAGTTCTAATGAAGCTTCAAGTAGTTTAGCTACTTAAAGAGTACTACTTGACTAGAGATCATAGGAGCTTTCCTAGCCATCTGGAAGCTGAGCTTATTCTCCTGCAAGTTTTTTCTCTTTGAGGCTTTCATGCTACAGCTTGGGAAAGCTTGCATGAACTGCCATGTCCTGCCCTTGAAAACATGGAGGCTCCTTCAGGCTTGATGGGCATTGTTGGCAGAAAGAACAGATTTACTGACAGAAGGGATGAATGAACTTTCAGTATCCATCTTAATGAGGAATAGCCCTGCCTGAAGTTTTCCTATGTGGGCTGACTAGTTTCAGTTCAAGCATTATAGCAATTAGGAAAATCGTGCTTTTTGCCAACAGGGAAGGATTAACAGAAAGTTTTATTTTTTTTAAAGCTCTTCTTTCTGAGTGAGTCCTGTCAAGACTCAACCAGGCCTGCAACGGCACTTGGAATTACCAGCGTGCAGGGTGGTAACACTAACCCAGAGGTAAAACTCCTGCAAAGTGTTTTTCTTGGAATTCCTCACCTTGCTCACAAGAGTCAAGTGCATACAGGCATAGTGGATTATCCGTAGGCAGGACGTTTGCACGGGTCTGTAGATTCCTTTCAGCTGATGACAAGGATAGTAAATAATATGTACTATATGTACATATATGTCACCCACTGTCCTCTGGGGTGAAATGGGGAAGGGTGCTGCTGGGAGGAACTGCAACACAGATCAAGTAGAAGCTACAGTTTTTTCCAGCTTTCTAGCCCTGTGTTGCTGGTGGGCATGCTTGGGCTTTGCTCTGATCTAATTAGCTTTGTGACAGCTACCGCCTTCACTCGCAGAACCTATGGATTCAGTGATGTGCCGGAGTTATGGTGACGTAACAAGGTATAACCCATCAGCTGAGTCTAGTAACACCCGCACATGCACTTCCAGCATGCTCCAGCAGCAAAGTAGTGAAGTTTAGTGTCAATGCCTTTCCGTAAGGTCAAGTGGAATCAAATTATGTCACAGATGATGTTGGCTGCGAGCTTGTATGTACTGGGCTCGTAGTTCAGCAGAACGCAGTAGTTTGTGGCATGAATGTGTATCTGAGCCTCTGGTCTGTCTTGTCTTTCGGGGATAACTGTGAAAGCTTTCAGAAGATGACCCCATCTGTGAATGGCTCTTGGTGTAGCGTGGAAGAAGTGGGTGTGAACGTGACACCAGGAAGACCATGGAAAAAACATGCAATTGTGGATGGTGGAGACTGGGCAGCCATCTATCTCATCACGAGGATGACATGGATGTATGCTCCTTACTCTGGAAAAGACCCCTTCCTTTCCACTGCTTCCTCCAGTCCATTTCTAGTGCTCCTCAGTCTAAACAGAACAAAACGTGATGGTATCCAGTTCTCTACAGGACCGAGAGCAGTGGACAGTCAGCTGTGGGTTAGTAAGAAATGATTAATTTTTCCAGAACACTGCACTGCTCTTTTATAAAACATATTAGTGTTGTTATAAATCAATGAACATGGTTTATAATAGCAATGATGCCCTTGAAATCTGTTAATAGTGCAGTCAGTAGTGGTTTGCCAGAGCATTTAGTGCCCTTGGTTTCACCTTGGGCTATTAACTAACAAATCGGTTATTAGCCAGTGGTAATGACCAATTTTCTAGGGATGATTGCTTAAATATTGCCCACCTTGAAAAGAGAATTATTGCTCAACTGAAAACTGAACCCTTATTTTCAACTCGACAGAGCTAATGATCTTATCTGATTTCTTTATCTTCGTCCACCTACTTGAAGGTGGTCCGAGATCGTATTACTAAAGAACAGCTTTGCCTTCTGCCTTCTGTGACTTGAATCCAGGAAAAGTTCCATATTTAATATTTATTCCCTAAGCATTGGTGGATGAAGACAGATGGTAATGAAACCAGCGTTGCTGAAAGTGACCACAATGATAATAGATTCTTTATGATGTCCAGGAATTCTGGACTCTCAGTCTCGGCTTAAATGTAGCATGGCGCCAAGCCCGTCACCTTAAGCTTAGTATTCCTGTCATCTCCCTGACCTGTCTTTAGACCTGATGAGTGCAGGCTGCACTAAAGGCATCAATCTGTCTTTTGCCCCCTATAAATGTTTTAAAGACCCAAAGCTGGTCACAAGTGACACATTCTGCAACCTTTGTGGGGTGGGGGCTTGGAGGCAAAATATCTAGGGTAAAAAAAAAGAGAATATTTACTCTGGAGCTCACTGGATGTATATGTTTGTTAGCATGTTACATTGGAGGTATATGTCCGTGGTTTGTGCTTTCTGCTTCTTACTGTCTTCTCCCAAAAGCAGCAAGTTTTAAACGTTTTTGGAATCATGAACCTCTCCATTTTTTTCAGGAGAACTGCAAACAACTACATTTTAAATTTAGTATATGGACAGTGGAATTTTGGTTGTTAACTTTTGAGGATCCCTTAGGATCCACCCAGGTCTGAGGTCCACAGGGTGAATGAGAGAGTTTTGACGAGATGCTGAATTTCCCTCTCTTCTCAGGCTAACTCTGCTGCTAAATAAAAACTCTGCATTTCAGAAATGAAAAAACCTGAATGTGCTTGTAACCAGCAGTAGTTTGGACCTTGTGTGGATGGGATGGGCTTGGAACAAGAAGTCAAAGGAAGAATTTGGGCAGCACGTTTGGGTCCTTGAGCTCTTGTGGCCAGCGATGCTCTCTTGCAACTCACGCATGTGCTGTCGCGCAGGGTGCAGTTTCTGCACTATGGCTTCCTGCCCATCTGCAGGGCCAGGCCCACTCATATTAAGGTTAAAAAAGAAGTCTGTGATATCCACAGGCACAGAGGGTCTTGTATGCTTATCTCTCTCTTCCTCCATCAGGAATGTGTAAATGAGAGTTTTAAACCTGTGTTATGGCACCAAATGGGCTCGGCTTCTCCCTCCCCAGAAGTCTCTGGCCTGCAGAGACAGCAGTAGCTTAGGAAAAAAAGCAACCCAGAAAAAAAACAACAGTTTTGGTTGTTCTGTGGACAAGCAACTTCTTTTTTATACCATCTTCTACTTTTCTTTTATTTAATTTCATTTATCTTTTCCTTGAAGGCTGTACAGTTTGTGCTATGGTAATGGAAGCTGTATATGCAACTCAACTCAGTAAAATCAGTGGCAAAAGTCCCCGTTGAGTCCTAGCAGGTCGAGATGTACATGTCAAAAATTTGAGGAAAGGCAGAGGTGAATTCTTAGCTAAAAGTGGAAAAGCTCATATGCCCATACAGGAATTTTATGTCTTTGTTCTGTGTGAATATTATACCGCTTCATTTTTTACAGTTGGACTCGATGATCTTAAAGGTCTTTTCCAACCTAAATGATTCTGTGATTCTGTTTTATAAAATAACAGCATTTAAATCACTACAAAAAGAGTGCAACATGTAAGAAACTATATCTTACAGGGCAGCAATGGAAAATCAGGCCCACTGAGCAGGGAATGAATCTCCTAAGATGCTGCTGGATAAATAAATAAATAGACTTTCTTCTTTCTTACTTTCCAAATAAGAGCAACATGCAGTGCTCTTCATCTGGCTGAGACAGCAGGAACAGTCTGCTGGGGACATTGGGGAACATCTTTCTTGCCTCCACTCTCTACGCTGCCAGTGTCAGGTCACTGGTGCTGGGTCTTGTTGAGATTCCCAGTCCAACATGAGTAAATAATGGATGTTGCACCAGCTGGCTGGTTGGCCTGTAAAATTCTGCTTCTAAACACAGGATAAAAGGAGAGAAAAAAATACATGCTCTCCTGTCCATATTCCTAATACTGCTTCGCTTTAAAGTATATAATGTAACTTTTATCTAGCAATGTTTTTAAAAGACTTTCTTAGTGCATTAGGCCAAAGCATAGTAATTCTGTATGGTAGGGCCATGCAATTGTCTGTTTTCTGTAGTTAAATTAGGTATGCCACTGTTTTATGCAAGCTAAAGCACTTGCAGCCTGGTAACCATCAATAGTGCTCTAAAAATCCAGTACTAAAACCAGAAGACTTTGCTGGGCTGGGTGCAGCCAGAATATGAAGGGGAAAGGGGCTGTACAATTGTGTTGCTACTACTTTATCACAAGCGCCAAGGCATGTGTTCAGTGCATGCACCTTTTCAAAATCAAACTGCCTTTATTCTGCCCTCGCTGGAAGCTGAGAACAATTCCCACAGAGGGTAGCTTTATGCCAATACCAACTGAATTGGAACCACCCCTCCTTGAACTAAATAACTTGAGGACAGACACTTAGGGAGAGATATCCAAAGTGACTTCCTTGTCCAGCTGGAAATACTTGAAAAATGCCTCCATTTCAGAAAGTGGATGCTGGGCTCTGCTTGAAAACTCACTAAGTGGTTTGAGCCATCAGAATAGAAGTCCTCATAATTGCTAGGCACTTTGGAAAGCCTGGTGATTGTTACCCTGTCAAACTTTTGAGTAACTGTATGAAGCAGGTAAAGCTCAACAATAATTAGGTCCTTCCTCTCAAGGCAGAACATGAAGTCTCAGGAGAGGCACTAAAATTTGGCATGACAAAGTGCAAAACAAATTAAATCATGGTCATGCAATTGAAGTTCCCTCCTTTCAGTAATCCACAGCACACAAATGCACCTTAACTTGCAAGATTTATTGCCACCAGCAGCATAGCCTCAAGAAACAGTGATTTTCCTCCTGCTTTCAATGGACTTCTTGCAAGTCTTTACGGCACTTTCTATGTGCCCCAAACCCAAAAGAATAAATTAGCCCAATAGGTCAGTAGAGAAAGGGTTAACACTATTCCTTCTGGTAGACAGTCTGCTCACAGCTGAATGGAGGGATGGGGCAGCTGTAGGACACTATCAGCCCAATGCAGATGAGACCCTTTGTGAGAGAAACAGCTTAAAAAAAAGAAGGAAAGTGGTTGGGGGTTTTGTCAGACCTCTTTTACCATGGTGAGGGTTTTCTTTCTTTTTCTGCTTTTACTTGCCTTTCCTCAAGGTGTCTCTAAGATGCTTTTAGCAGATAGGATAATTTCCTTTTAGAAGCACAAGGGGCTGTGATTAGGATACTGTGCACCTCTGTCCTCCTCTGTTCTTCTGAGGGTCCTCTGCAGAGCAGAGGAAGGGAATTTACCCTAATTCTTTTTGATCTGAGGGTTGGCTGCATTTGTCTAGGGCTTCTAGGTAGGTGGGAGCTCTCATCCAAAGGCAGGTTGACCTCTTAAGAGGCATGGGCTGCAGTAACTCCTGCATGGGAAGAGCAGGCTTGAAGCTTTCTGAAAATTTCTGACTTGCTGTATGGGGTGTAAACAGCACACATGCAGTGAGGTTGTCCAAGAAATCCTGGACATATGGTATTCTGTGATGTGGTATGTTCTCCATTACTGGAAACTTTTCTATTGCAATTGGATGTCTTTCTAAAAAATACTTGAATTCAGCTGCAGCTATTGGACTTGATGTGGAATTTAATTTAGAGAAGCCCTATGGCCTGTGTTGTGCAGGAGACTGGATTGGGTGATCAGTAGTACCTTCTGGCCTAAAATCACAACTATCTAGTTAAAAGCTGGTTTTGGCTTTTACAATGGCCAGGTTGCCCCCAGCGGTGTGATTTTTCTAAACCTTACCCTAGAAAAGACTGCCAAAAACTTCTGCTACAAGGAGCACAGGCAAATATGCAGTATGCTATACGTCTGCTCTGTATATTTGTGGTGAGCAAAATATAAATCTTTCCAGTAAAAGAACTCAGAAGAATTCTGTTTGCCAATTTACTTTCCTCCTTGGCTCAGAGTTTAAGGGAACTTGTTTTTTTGTCATTTAAGTGAGAAAACAATTGAATAGATTCTCTAGTTCTGACCCCTGTTCTCCGAGGCACATGCTCCCACCACCCTGGGTTTTGCACAGCTTCACAGGGAAAATCAGGAGCAAAAAGTTCAGCTTTTAGGGCTTATCTGAGCAGGAAGTTAGTACAGAATAAGTTTGGGGGTATGTTTTAGGCTCTGTAACTGTTCTGTGTTAACTCCCAGAGTGGATGTTCTTCTATACTAAAGCGCCTTTGTGCAACTTGGGTTGATCCACTTTACAAGTGGATTAATTTAAACTACAGAAAAGGTACTTGTGGTTCAGGAGTTTGTGAAATGGCTACTGTGTTTTAAATTTTCATCTTCCTTTATTTTGTGCTCCTTTGCTATATAGTCAAGTCCTTACTAGAGTAGCATTGACACTTGCTTAGAATAGCTGCAGAGAACCATATTGCATTTTTTCCTCTTTTTTAAAAGGCCAGAATAAAGTCAATAACGTTATTCTCTTTTAGTAAAACAGATAGTGAGATATCTCAGTGTCCTAGGGCAGTCTCCTATGGTTCAAAAAACCCTGCCTCATAGGCAGTGTCTGCTGCAAACCTGTTGCCAAAGTAGTTTGGCAATATCTTGAAAGCAGGAAGGGTGAAGGCACCAAATGGCTGCTGACCAAAGCAAGCCTGTTAAGGTCTTGATCGGAACATGCACCTGAATGACACTTGCAGAAAATTTTCATAAGTCTGAGAAAACAAATTTGTAATTGTTCTGTTTTTAAACCCAGTAAATTTTAATTATAGCCATGTCAGGGCTATGGTCTGTCTTGGAGAAGCTCTGGCTTAAGCAGTGCATGTGTAAACGCAGGAAGGATCCCTGCAATACCATTACGTGGAATAACTTTGCCATGCTGATTACAGCATGGCAGTTGTAGGTGCAAGTGATTATTAGATTAGATGAATTATTAGATGAAAAATAATGAAAATTTCACCTATTAGATGAAATTTTCTCCAACAAGTTGATAAAGTTGTTCCTTCTGGAATCTTATGTGTTGATTTATCTGTATTTATTGGAAAACTGTTCCAAGCAATGGTCATCCCAGTAGTGATAATTGAGGTGTGCATTGAAAGTTGACCAGTATTAAAGGCTCTCAGGAAATGGGATGATACACCCCATAGATAGTTTAGCACATCTGTGGGTATCTGTGAGATAGTTTTACTTGCGTGAACACTGGTAATGAAGGCTCAGTCATCCCTACCTGCAGCATGCTTTTACCTACATAAGATTCCTGTGTTTTCTGCTGTGCAGTGTGAAGTTTTGATGTACGTGCAATGCCATGGCAGAGACACAGGAGAGCAGAACTGAAAGAGCAGATCCAGAATNCCAGATGGCTTCTCCTATGCCCCTGTGCTTCCCCTCTGTCAAGCACATCATTAAAACTCATTCCTTCCAAAAGGTAATTTATAGACTCATAACACTCCACATTAAATATCTGGGGATTTTCAAAGGGAAACAGTAGAAATCATTTCCAAACATGCTAACTTTGCTATCATTTCTACTTCTACCATACTCCCTCCCCTTCCCCCATGTTTCTGTTGGTTTTACTCAGATTCAAGGATACCAGCCCCAAGGTGACACTTATTTCTTAAGAGCCTGGGAGACTGAAAAAGATTGTCTTTGAGTAAATATGATACATTGCTCATTTACAACAGCTAATGAACAGATGAAACTGCCAGGTAGAGTTTTGTCTTAACAACCCGACTTGAGAACAGGTTTTGATCTCCTACTTCAATGCTGAAAGCTATTTTTTTTCTTTTAGTAACCATGCCGGTACATTCTGCAAAAGGCAGCACATCCTATCCTTTGTGTTAATGGGGAACCCACTGTTTCTGTAAAGAACTTCCTAAAAAGCCAGGAAGAGGTAAACAGTGAACTTGGCTTCCTCTGGTACTACTTTCTTCTCCACCTGTCTATACAGAATCTAACATGCTACTTGTATTATGTAGGTCATGAAAAATAAAGTAGTTTANACCATCTTTCATCCGAGGCTCTCCAAACATTTCACAAATGTTAAGGAAGTTTTGCAATACCAGCGTGAGACAAAGCTAGGACTTGCTGGCTTCACACAGGATGCTGTAGTGTCTGCACCTTGTTGGCAGATGTTATCCTCATTTTACAGTGGTTTAAATCATGGAATTACAGGATCCTCGAGTTTCTACTAATTTCCCCTTTTCTCCATTCTAGAGTTTCTATGACTTATATTGAGAGA
>VYZW01039003.1:12608-22669 GCA_013401315.1 Balaeniceps rex | reverse complement strand
TCTCTCTGCTTCCACCCATCTGTTCAGAACTCAGGGTCAATAGTTTAAACTGGAAAATTAATGGAAAAGGGAAACTATCAGTGAGCTTCTAAAAGAAAGAAAGATCAAATTGTGTCAAACTAATGTTGCTCCTTCTACACCAAGGTAACAAGCTTCTTGAACAGAGGAGAAGCAGTGGGCACAGCTTTACTTCAAGTGACTCTAATGGCTTTCTGTAAGAAAGTGGGGGAATGGGGTCTGACACCAATTCAAAAGTGAGGTTATAAAAACCTGTTTGGAAAACGCTACTTAGAGTAATTATTAATCATTCACAGTCAGACTGCAAGGATGTATTGAGTGGGATTCTCTACAGTTGTGCTCGGATTTGATGTTATTTGGTATTTTCATTAACAATTTAGATGGCATATGCGGATTAAATTGTAGGGAGCACCAGACTTGAGCTAACTACTGACCGAGTAGAAGACAATTACAATTCAAAATGAATTTGATAAATTCAAAAGACTTAGAATGTGGTTCAGTAAATCCAGCAATGGATTTGACAAATGTGTATTTGTACACTTCAGCAGAAGCAGCGATCAGCTGAACAAATACAGGATGGGACAGGACAGGCTGCTAGGGTAGTTGTACAGTTGTACAGAAAAGTTCTCTTGGGGTTATAGCCAGTCACCAGCTGAACATGATTCAACAGCATCCTGTTACTGGAAAAAAAAATAAATGTTGTTGTGGAATGTATGAACAGGAATGTAGCCTGTAAGATACGTGATGTGTTCCTTCTTCCTCATGTGGTATTAGAAAGTCTTTCTTGGAACATGGTATCCAGCTGCAGGCACTGCACTACAATGCAGAAAATGTGGAGCAGCTGGAGATAACCAGAGAAGAGCAATGAGAGGGATGACAGGATGGAAGACTGGGCTTGTTTCAAGGTGATGGGAGAGACGTGTTTTCAAATCAGTAAGAGGCAGCTGCAAAGAAGGAAATTCTTTCCCTCGTGGCTGCAGGTAGGACAAGAAAAATAGATTACATTGCAGCAGGAGACATTTAGCTTAGACAATGGAATGGACAGTTGGCCTTGACAGCAGGAAGAGTTAAGCTCTGGAAGACCTTTCCTGGGCATGTTGTGGAATCTCTGGAATTTGAGATTTTAAAGGAAAAGTTAGTGGGCATCTTATGGGGCTGGTGCAAATGTGGGTTGGAGATGCTGGGGGTGAGGCTAACTGAAGTGCCTCCCAGCTTATGTTCCTTACACTGCCCTCTTACCTTTTCACGCTAAGGCCTTCTGCAAGGGAGTCAGAGAACTGTGGCTCTGGAGCAAAACACTGCACTGGCAGAGCTCCGGAGCCTGACCTCAAGGCTCACAGCCATGTGTTTCCTTTTTCATCTTTTCTTTTAAAATAGCACTTGTGGTAATAATAACATCTGTGGGGAGACTGGCATGCTCTTGTGGAGTGGCCCACGTCTGCATAGTTAGTACGAACTTTCCGACACCACCCAGCGTAAGGCACTCTCCACTCTTCCATTTCAAATTTTCGGGAGTGCTTCAGCACTCCCAACTTTTTGAGTGAATGTGTCCCGCACCTTGAATGTACATTTCTATTGTGCAAGAATAAGTGAAGTGACAGCAGTACTATATACAAACATATGTGTGGGATTAGCGCACACAACTCCTTGATGATTCTTCTTAATTGCGTGCATACGTGCACTGGGGTGATATAGCGTTTGGAGTGACTGATCTCTTACCCAATTATTGTGGCAGGAATCTTAAACCTTTATCTGAATTTTTGCCAGAGATGGTCTCTTACTTTGTTGAAACTGAGTTGTCTGCTTTTATTTTTCCTAAAACAATATTCCAGCTGAGAAGAGAGCAACCAGGGCTGATGCTGCCCTGCTTTTTATTCCCTGGATAGACGTGCAGGTTGCTTGGCACATGTGGCATACCCTATTTCACACAGCTGGCCAAAAAAAAATACCATATTCCAGTGCAAAGAGTCAAGCTCCTGCCTGCCGGTGGAGGGCATTATGGAGGCTTAGGGCAGGGGGAGGAAGAAACTCACTCCCTAACCATATACTAAAAATAGGCTGATGCTGTGCAAACAGCTTTGCTGTGAACTTCCTTCTGGCATGCAGCCATGCAGCTGCCTTATAGTTTTAAGCCTAGATACCTCTCCAAAACAAGAAGTCACTGAAGTTAAATGCAGTCAGCAGCGCTTTTAATCCTATTACTCCTTGCTCTATTGTATCAATTTTAGCTTCTTCCAGAGTGCAGGTAGCTTACTCAGGATCTAAGTTCAAATTTTTTTACTTAAACCATGGTTAAGACTGGCGCTGGCAATCCCTGAAGTCTGCAAAGTTCAAAGCAGGGAGGAGGCCTTTAATCTAAAACTGAAATACTCAGGTGACGCGTCCAAAAAGTGCTTTCCTGCAGAGTAAGAACTGCAGTAGCTGGGCTGCAAAAGGTTTTAAAATTAGAAGGTTTTTAATTGCTGTTAACTAAACATCCTTAAATCCTGATGTGATGATATGAAATTGGAAAGTCAGTTCCTTAAATGAGACTAGTTTAAAAAGAATAAACACAAGACACAAGACTCTCTGGGCAGTTGGACTGAATGACAGAAGTGATTCATTCAGGCCTTGAAGCCTATGAGTTATTTGGTTTTGCCATATTTTCCAGTGACTTTTACCTACTTATTAGTGCCAACATTTTGCCCTAAAATAAATCATGTCACATTCTTCTGTACGTTTCGACTATGAAGACTTATGTTTCAATATAAGTATCAAGCTTCCTTGTTCTTTGTTTCAGTAATTGTTGATTGTTTAGATGTAACAAGATTCACATTTTCCTGTATCATGATCTGTCTCATTTGTAGCAAGAATATTTTCCAATATTTTCCCTCTCGATTTTGTGTTGTTGAATACTCAGCTTTTATTTGAATCCTCTGTATCCAATTATCTGATTTGTGCGGCAATTAAACAGAAGATCAGTGTCATTGTACTTGACATTCTTTTTAGACTCTCATCAATAGCAGGACCACGCTAGTCTGTAAGTTTGTAATTTAAGATGCGCTTGGCGGGGGTTAAAAGAGACAGGAGCTCTAGTCTGTCTCACTTCCCCTTGGAAAGCCTTTCTGATGCTGCCGAACAAGATTTACACCAGAAGGGAACTGAGTTTTGGAAAACTTTTCCAGACTCTGAGGAAACCAAACAACCTGAAACTTAGATAAGCCTTGGTGAATTTAAAAACTCTTGATGCTATCACTGTGTAAAACTTGTATTAGCCCATCAGATATCACAGATTTACAATATGAGGAGTGGATTTCAGTTAATAGATAAAATTAAGAGCAGAGGTTTGGCAAAAAAAAGTTATTTGAAGCAAAATCCTCCTACTGTCAGCTCTGTTGAGCACTTTGTGATACCTTACATTTCTGCAATTATAAGTACAGGTGCTCTGTTTTGCAATTAACTGAACATACTGTTTACTAAATAGGGTTAGTGTTGGAGCCAGAGAGGTTCAAAAAGCATCAAGTTTATTTCTTTTTCTGGGACCTTCAGCTTTCTAGCTGTCTGGAGAGAGGGTTCAGATGAGGTCCTGTTTTCTCCGTCCCAGAAGAAAGGTTGTTTTCTCCCCTTGCTATGGGGCCTGGCAGTCCTTCTGAGAACAGTTATCCCCCTTCACATCCCTGTCTCATGGGGTTTTTCGAGGACAGATTTCTGAAGGGGCTTCCCACTGGGTCAAGAAGGATTCTGGGTGGGTGACAGATAGTATGCAGGAATTCTAGCTCCCTGCTGTCTGGTTGTTTATCTTGTGACCCTATAAATTCACTTCTTTCCCCTTTTAGATATAAACTGAGTTCTAAAAGCACTCTTCCACTAAACTATCTGACTCTGTCCTCACCACGCATCTTGTCTGGTCTTGCACCCTTAACCCAAATCCAGATTCAGGGTCTGGTATTACTCCTTGAACAGCGTTTAATATTTGAGGATCCGAGTGATGATTTGCCAGTTCATACCATACAACTCAAAAGGTCTTGTAAAGGGAAAGGGAGTCCTGAAGTGCAGTTCCCTCCCAGCCTGGTGTGTGCTTTGTCTCTGCTTCCCTTGTAATCTGCGCAGAGAAGATTTCTGAGATACTTGAACGGCTGCCACGATCTGCATGGGAGGCAGGAGCCTTGGCATGTGAGCTCTGCCACCTGATGCCTAGTCTGCATTGAGACAGTGCCAGCTGGATCTGCAAGCCTCGGCAAATACAGCCTTCTATCAGCGAGTTCGCTGATCGGGTTGCTGCCTTGTGGCCTCTTGCTGGTCTTCCTCATTCTTCTCCCCTGTTGCTCAAACAGCCTTGCCACCTCCTCTTGCCTTCCTCGAGTTTCTGTCCTCACACGACAGCCTGTTGGCCCCTTTGTCCATGCTGCTATCAACAGGTTCCAGATTTTTTATTTTTTAAACAATCTTTGCATCTGGCTCACCTGTGTGTAGCTGTACAGACACCTCTTCTGAGACATGCAACACAGCTAGTCTTCTACAGCCTTTTAGAAATGCTTCCTGGGGTTTGCAGGCAGGCCCTGCATTCAGGTGCCTGCTGAAAGCAGATTAACCTGTTCATTCCTCAGAAAGCAACCGAGCAACAGGGGAAACCCCACGACACTCCCTCACTCCCCCTTCCCTGGTGGGAAGACCTCCTGCCAGCACCAACTGCCTGCGTTTGGAGTCGTCCAGCCTTCCTTCTGACTTCAGTTGAAGGTACGGTATCCAATGCAGATATCCTGCAGCCCTGCTGCAGGGTTCCCTTGGTTTCTTGCTAGCGCGCTTTCATCTGAACATTGACTGAAAAAATAGAGGATGTGTTAACTAAGATGTTGGCTAACATAAGCTGCTCGAGTTTAGCAAGAGCACTTCCCATGCACAGCCCATCTCCCAGAAGTCCTTTTATGCCTGTGTAGTCCTAGGAGTTTGCTGCACGTGCATGTTGCAATGTGGACATCTGTCCGCTCCTGTGCTGCCAGAGACCATTGAGTAACCCAGCAGAGTAAGGTGGCTGCCATCAGTCACATTAATTTTAGTGAGGTTTGCACTGAAATGTGTCACATAGAAACTTCTAGGTCACCCAGGTATCTCGTTGATGCAAGTGCTGCTGAATGAGGGGAGCAGAAGAGTTTTCCTTGTTCCTGGCATGGAGAAAATGTATCTCTCACGCTTTGCTGCACAGTGAAGGAAAGAATCTGATTTTCATAAATGGTTTTGGCTCTGCTCTTCATTCTGCTTTGCTTTTGCAAGGGATTGCTGGGGACTTCAGGTGACTGCTTCAGTGTGAGAAGAGCAATGTGTGCAGTCAAACGAGATGGGTGGGAGGAGTAAAAGGAGGCCAGCCTGGGCTTTACAGTGTCCTTGCGCATGGGTTTTCGGTGCCACGTGACAACGCCTCTGATAAACGCTGCTGGTTCCCCTCGTGAGGCAGCAGCGATGCTGCACACACTTGCACCAAATGTCTAGCGTAACAGCTCTGAAGGCTGCTCTGCAGCAGGCACAAAGCTATTGTCATGTTAAAACAAACTCCTGGGTTTTTACCTTTTGCTGTGTGAAAAATCAGCAACTCCATTGGGCCACATTGTTCGGTGAGTCAAGTTGGGCTTGAAAAACAGCTGTTTCAAACAAAAAAGATAAATACCTTCCTGGTAGTTACATTGCTCAGGCTTCAACCTTTGTATCAGGACAGGTTCAAACAAAACCAGTGTCCTTTTGGTGGGTCTCTAGATTTTGGGTGTGCCTTCCTCCCCGTCCAAGCTACTTCTCACAGCTCTCCCAGGGAGCCAAGTTCCCTGGAGAGTGGGAAGAAGAGCAAGCCCAGACCTCAGAGCTGTTGGGGGGAAGGTGCGTGCCCCATGTGCTCGGTCACGGCAGTGCGGCTTGGGCTACTCAAAGTCTTGGGTGCCTCCAAGGGCATAGGGCCCCATGGCATGGGGTTGTGCTTCAGGTCTGGCAGCACTGAGCCCAGGCCAGCTGCTCTGCTTCAGTGACAGGATCTGCCTTTGCTTTTTTTCTGCCATTTTAAGATAATCCTTGTTTAAATTTCTGCAGGCCCTTAGGCTAGCTGGACCTTGGCAGCACGCGGGTACTCAGTAAATCCTGTTGGGCAGGACTTTGGTGTGTCTTTAGGTATGCGTAGTGCCAAGCGCCAGCCTCTCCGCTGTGTTGTGACAGACGCCGTCGTGTGTCTGGTCCCGCACTGCAGCGCTGAACCAGGACCACTGGGATAATTCTTAACGGATGTTTGCAAACGAAAGCCAATAAATGCCATAAATACCAGCCCAAAGTGCAGCGTTGTCTGCAGCAATCCAAGTCAGCGTTTCTGAGGATGGTTGACATTTTGTGAGAAGCCAACACCGAGTGTTTTGTAGTAATTGTGTCGTTCTTGTGACAGTGACCATTCTTGCACTACTGAATAAAGTGCAAAATGTCTGTAATTCCTCCAACCCCCTGCCTAGAGTGGGAAAGCATTTTTCCAACGAAGGTTGACAGAGGCAAAGACGTACATGAAAAAGGAAGTTACCGACAGCTCCAGAGGAGTGCATAGGGTCAGAGGTTTTGCTTATTTTCATTTTGATAAGTAAATTGACATTTACTACCTGAGCAGGGAGAGAGATCTTGGTAAACTCTCATCATCCAGGAAGTCCCCGTCTTGAAACAAGCAGGTGGATAGACACCACTTTCCAAAATCCATGGAGACTGTCACCGCTGAGAATCACTTTGATGACTAATTTCTGCTTTGATGACTAATTTCTGCAAAAGTCAACAAGACAGAGAACAGGAATAACATCATTTAAAAAGGTATTTTGCAACAAACAACATTTATTCCCTATTTCTTAGGAAGGGTGTGTCTTTTTTTACATGTTGTTCTGGTACATCTGGCTTCCTCTCCCATTTGAAACATTAGGCTAGAAAAATAATTTTAGGCTATTTAAATTACTAGTGGAGGGATTTCTCTGTAGCCATGATGAAGATGGGATGCTTGCATGCTCAATTCATATTTTGGTGAATGCTCTATATATCATCTAATGAGACATTCCTTTTTGGTTTTCCTCTTGATTAAAAATGTTGGTGCTCATATCAGGACCAGTTTAATATGCCTTTAATTGTCCATTTTTTCCTATTCTGTCTGCATAGACTAATTTCTGGTCACAAGGGAGTCCTGCTGGTCTCAGTTGTTAGTCTGCTGAAAAATCATTGGGCTCTTTGCTTTTTTAGGAGGCTTGTCTTGTGAAAAAAACCCAGCAGATAAATTTTGCTAATTCCCTGTGAGTCACCCAGCAGCAATGGCAAAGATGGGAGGAAAAAATGGGGGGAAGAAAGGGATTGATGAATGGGCGGTGACCTGAAGATCTGACTCAGAGCACACTATTTCAAGTGTTTCCAAATGATGAATACTCAGTTACTACCTCCAGGTATCCTGCCACCGGGGGCATGTGGTTACCAAGCAAGGTTTTTAAAAGCCTATTAATAAAGTTACATACAACTGGCGCTCACACATGCCATGGCTCACTGGGCCTGAGCACTGAGATATATATGCCTGACTGGCAACAGAGGACAAAATAATTATGAAATCAGGAATCTACTCAGAGACACAACGTATTTCTTAAATTATTTTGCCTTCTAAAAAGCTGTGCACACCAGAGAAATCAGAACATTGTCTCTCCCACCTTATGCATCATCTAGCCAGAAAATGGCTCTGAAGCCCCTCCCTTCACCCTGCCTTGCAAACCTCGGCGGCTCCCGTACCAGCAAGAACAAAACTGGTCATCTGCTCAATCTGTTGATCTCAGCTAACTAACTTCCTGTAATATCAGCAAATACCTCTGCTTTTGTAAATCTGTTCTTCTCTCCATAATGGGGTGCCAGCGGGACCAGGAATGCTTTGGATCTAGAAATGTGCTGGTTGGCAAGAGGAACAAAGAAATTGCTCACCCAGAAGGGGAAAACAGGACTAATGCTTTTGTCTGCTGGGGAGAAATCGCACACAAGTCAAGCCAACAACTTTTGCATGCAATCAGAAAGTTGGATGCTACTTTTAATGGCAGACATTGATATCAGTCATTAATGAGAAAGGTCTTCAGTAACTAAAATAAAAGCAGATCCTGAAACGCTTCTGCGGTTGAATGGTCTCTCGACAGATACTGCCCACTGCCCAGTAATGTCAGGCTCTCCCTGAACTTGACGGGGCAGCTGCTGTTTTTCCCAGCCTTCTGGAAATAGGCCAGCTATGACATGTTCCTGATATTAGTTAGCTGCAGGGTGTATTTCATCCTGCTGCTCTACGCAATTTGATAAAGGCTCCTTCCTCCCACTCCAGAGTTAACCCGCCCAAACTGTAGCTGAACTAGGTAGCTGCAACAATACCACATTCGCTAGGGATCGTGCCTATTTGCTTAGTTAAAATTTGCTTAAATTGGTTGTTTCATACAAAGGAATGCTTAAATTGATTCCACCGTGTTTTCTGAGCTGACAGTAATAATGCTAGATGTATATCAGGAGTTGATTGCTACAGCTCTTTATGAATAGAGTTATTTTTAAGAATCATTATCCTTTTCTTGAAACCAAGTATTTCTGCAACATAAAATAAAACTTGGTCTCTACCTCTTAGAGAAAGAGGAGGAAAGTCTTCAGCTGATACATAGTTGTTTAAGCCAGAATATAAGAAACAGTGAATTTCCATTTGTACTATTGCATTGTCCTTAACTCCAGACCTACAGGAAAAGTTGACACTGTTTTTTTTTCCATTTGATACCACAGGAGCTATCCAGACATTTCCATGCTTTCTTATTATTTTACCTCAAGATCAAATTTTTCCTTCAGACAGTTAAAGATATGGACAGCATCTGGAGGCACAGTCCAGCCTTATCTTCCACCAAATGGAGATGCACTTAATAAGTGCATTTTCTATCTGCCCTGTGCGGGGAGGTGACGGGGTGGGGGGGATCCCTTTCATTTGTGCATGGGAAACAGCCACCTGTCTCTTCGCTTAGTGAAGTCATTACCAACTAAGGCCTACTTTTAAAGCATATCAGTTCTCTGCTCTGCCAGATGTGGAGCAGCATCTGTGAAGTGTTCCCTGCACCATGTCAGTGCAATGGTCGGTTGCTAGCTATGACCACACTAACGCCGCAAAGGAAAGGAGAGGAGAAAAATCCCGCAATATATTCAGACAGTTGTGCACTCAGGGACCCGACCCCTGCAAGCGATCAGCTGGAGCCCTGAAGCACAAGATTTGGTTATGACAATTGTCCTGACACAAAGCTGCCAGCATGGTTAGCGTGCCGAGGTCAAGGCAGGGGACCCTGCCCTGCTGCAGGCCCTGAGGGCTGGTGGTGCCCCAGCACCCCAGTACCCACGTGTGCTGGTCTGATGGGTATTTGGGTGTATTTTCCCCATGCCCTCAGCCGCCTGTGTCGGGGGCTCAATTCCTATGCTTGGGGAGAAAGAGGCTCCACCAAATCCCATGACTCACAGGAAGACCCGAAGTGATGCAGACAGTCCCTTTTCTTTCCTCCTTCAAGGTGCACGAAGCAGCGGCAGAGGACAGGCCTGTGTTGGCGATGGAGGAGAGGAGCCTGGGCAACACCCAGCAGGAGAAGGGTGTTCCCGCCGTTCGTGGGGGGTCTGTCTGCAGAGCCCCTCCAAGGACGCGAACACCCGCTCCGTCCTTGGTTTCGGGATGACAGCAATTGCACACCCTGTTCCCCCCTGGGGATAGGAGCGATCTTCCCAGGGAGACGTGAGGGGACAGGGGATATCCCTACATCGCGTTGGGGAGGAGAAGATCAACTCTGAAGACCAAGGGATGGGGGACAGCCCAGGGGACACCTGCAGCCCTGCTGGGTCGGGGACAGCCCTGGCGAGGGACGGGCACCCGTGATGGCATGGGGACGGCCCCGGGCGGCAGAGAGGACCCGCGCCGGGCGGGAACCGCGCTGTACCTCCGGGGCAGCGGTGCCGCCGGGGCTGAGGGCGGCTCTCCGCGCCGGGGCGGCGGCTGCCGGCGGGGCCGCCCCAGCCCCGGCCCTCTCCCCATCCCC
>VYZW01038969.1:426478-454023 GCA_013401315.1 Balaeniceps rex | reverse complement strand
GCGGGGGGGTGAATGGGCTGTGGGTGTGTGTGGAGAGCCGGGGTGCCTGGGGGGTGTGAGAGGCTTTGTGGGGTGAAACGAGCAGGTGAGGAGGTGATGAGGTCTTTTGGGGAGATGGGTCCCTTTGCCTGTCTTCATAACCCCCTGAGGGGGGGCTGGGAGCTGCAGGGGGGGGTTAGGAAGATGCGGCACCTGGGGAGTGGGTGGCTTGTGGGGTTGGTGTGCCTCGCAGTGCGCTTGTCGTGGAGCTCTGTGGGAATAGTGCCAGGCTTCATTCATCAGCTTTATCCTCATCTGTCACTGTTGACAAACATTGCTGCTGGTGGGAGCCCTCCTGCTGCGTGCAGAACTTCGTCTTTCCATAAGACTGTCTTGTGAGAAGATTTTAGCATGACGTTAAATATATACAAAGATCTTCTTTATTCATTTCCAAGTGTCTCATGAGTCATCTGTTGGCTACTTGTCCAAGATGCTTGTCCATGCTTGTCTTATGCTTACAATTCTGATTTGAAAATTGAAGTGTTGTTGAGCTTTTCTGTCAGTCTGTGTAAAAAAAAGAAAAAAAAAATAGCATGCCACATAAACTGTCAGAATAGAAGTGAATAGTTTTGTAAAAATGTGGTATCTCTGTTTACATCTTTCTGTGACTTCCAAGAAGTAGGAACTAGTTGGCTTCACTGGGTCTCAATGCTGTTTGAATGGTAGATGTGGCACTTAGGAACATGGTTTAGTGGTGGACTTGGCAGTGTTAGGTTTACGGTTGGACTCGATGATCTTAAAGATCTTTTCCAACCTAAATGTTTCTATGATTCCTGTTAAACATTGCTAGTCAAACACAATTGCATCTTTGCAAGTCTGTTTGTAGGGCTTTGTAGATGTGGATGCATCATTAATTAAATATTCCTGACATAGCATACAGATTTCACCAAATGCCCTGCCTGTTGTTTCTAATACAGAGTGCTTATAACCTCCTCTTTTTTTTTTTTTTTTTCAAATACCTACCTTGGCCCAGTTTGACTTTAGTACTGGATGTGTTACCAACTGGCCCTTAAGTATCACGGCTTCCAGGAAAGGCTGACTGCTTTAGAGCTTGTTCATGCAAACAGTAATAACAGCGTAGACTTTTGGCTCAGGATTTCAGACTGCAGAGGTTGTATAACATTAACTGTTTTTAAAAATAAAACTTTAATCAGTAGTTTTCAAACTGGTGAAGTGGTGATGTGTTCCAGGTGGGGCACAGATCAAGTGAATAAACCTGCTCCGTGTTAGAAAGTGGGAAGTCTTGGTGGCAGTCTTGAGGGGGGTGTGGAAAGAGGAAAGGGAGAGCATGAAGAGCAGGACTTGGTAAAATAATGGAGGCTGGCAGTTTTCTTAAATGAGTCAACTGCAAAATAACTGTGAACCAATGATTATTATTTTTTTAAGATATGGGAAGACGCAAGCCTTCGCCTGAAACCCAGAGCCTTGGTATTGCTTATTACCTTTGTGCCTGAATAATCGCCTTTGGGCAGAGATGCTTGTTTCTGTAAGATTTGAGTTGTATTGTACATTTCCAGTACTCTCTGAAACTTAGTGGCTGGTAATAAAGCTTTTTTCCCCTGTCTAATGTGGGGAGATTATTTTAAGTGTCAGAGGGTTTAAGGAGCACAGTTCTCACTGACTTCAGAACCACTTTTTCCTGGAATCTGCCCTACAGGTGGTGTCAAAGTGAGAGGAATTTTGACTGAACAGTTCTGCAGACTTTTTGCAGGGCTCTGCAGTGTGCTGAGGTGTGAATGCTAATGTTTTGTGAAATACAAAGGAACTGGGAAGTGAAATGGACAGGACACTTACTGCCTGTGGTTGAAGTGGAAAAATAAACTGTGAAAGTAAATTTGGATGCCTTGGAAACAAAACAAATGTGAAGGGGTTTGCTTTTGAGACACCTGTGAAGCTAGTGTAACAACATAGAAAGGTAACTGCCCTTCGAATCAACACAACTCAAGCAACCTAAAGCACAGCCTGGGTTACTCTGTCCAAAATCAGACCTAAGTATCTGCTAAGCTGAGTAGTAGCCACTGACTTTTCAGGTAAGCTGTGTCAGTCAGGGTTGGGTACTTGAAGGAGCAAATGTGTACTTCCTTTTATATCCCACCCTCCTCTGCTTAGGAGGATGACGGGCAATATTCGTCAATAAAGGATTGTCACGGACCAAGTGTTCCCTTTGCGGCCTTAGTACCAAGACTGACTTACTCCTCATAGTAATAGAAGTAAAACAAATTCAAGGGAAAAAATAATTGCCTTCCAGCTACTGTTTATGAGGGGAGGAAGGAAGTCATGTTTGTGCTGTCTGCATTTCTGAAGCATTCAACAAAATATTGTCTGTTCTTTAGGTCTGCTTTGTCATGAATAGGCTTCTAACAATGATTTGTTAAAGTACTGTATGTGCTGGTTTTGGCTGGGGTAGAGTTCATTTTCTTCATAGCAGCTCATATGGGGCTGTGCTTTGGATTTGTGCTGGAAACAGTGTTGATAACACAGGGATGTTTTAGCCACTGCTGAGCAGTGCTTACACAGAGCCAAGGCCTCTTCTGCTCCTCACCCCACCAGCGAGCAGGCTGGGGGTGCACAAGAACCTAGGAGGGGACACAGCCGGGACAGCTGCCCGCAGCTGACTCAAGGGATATCCCGTGCCATACGATGTCATGCTCAGTGTATATAGAGCTGGGGGGAGAAGAAGGAAGGGGGAACATTTGGAGTGATGGCATTCATCCTCCCAAGTCACTGTTACGTGTAATGGAGCCCTGCTTTCCTGGAGATGGCTGAGTACCTGCCTGCTGATGGGAAGCAGGGAATGAATTCCTTGTTCCGCTTTGCTTGCATGCGCGGCTTTTGCTTTACCTATTAAACTGTCTGTAGCTCAACCCATGAGTTTTCTCACTTTTACCCTCCTGATTCTCTCCCCCATCCCACTGGGGGGGAGTGAGCGAGCGGCTGTGTGGTGCTGAGTTGCCAACTGGGGTTAAACCACGACACTATGACAATCCTGTAGCTTTAGCCTGCACAGATCTGACAGCTTTTTATTCTTGGTGCTGTTAGCTAGTGTGTTTTGTACTGACTTTCTGTAAAAAGAAAATCTTAATTAGGGACTCGGTAGCAGATTTTACTAAAATATGTAAAGATACTAAGAAAAAACCCCCAGCAACCCTGCTTTCTACTAACTGTAGTTGTTTTCTTCATTCTGTGCTTGAAATAATTTGAACTCTTTGACCTAGGAACCTGAGTTCTTCTGATATTTCTTTTGCCTTATTTCAGAAATGTCTGTAAACTGAGCTGTACCTCTTGTACACATGTCCACAGCATCCCCAGAGTTTTGGTCAGCAGCTGTGGTGTTACCTTAATGAGTATGTGCTAGGGGGAAAGCCCTTGGCTTGGTAGGCTAATGATTCCATACAGAAATGTATTTTGTAGGGAGTGAATGTATTAACCAGAGAGTTTGGAAGAGTTTTCATCCTGATGCTATATTGACTGAGGGTATATATCCTGGTTAAAATGTGACTGCTCTGCCTATATTGCTGTGATCTTCAAAAGGTTAGGACCTCTATTGTGCTGTGGGGTATGTCAACATAAGAAGATGGGGTTTAAGACTAGAAGATAATGTGTGGAAAGGTGGTTGGGAGGGTACTTGTGAAATAACTCCTCAAATAGATGGGAGGAGGCACTTGCTAAGAAGCTTCAAGTTAAGCAGAAGGTGAAGCTTGGTTCTGCAGACCATGGGGCTGCTATAACAGCTGCTCCGGTAGGAACTGCTTGTGTGGGTATATTGATTAGTCGCATGTGCGCTCCTGGAATTAACGCTACTGTGCTGGTAGATGTGGGGTGGGGTGGAACTAAAACTCTGTATAACTGAGTGTGTTGATCATAAGTCTTGTAGTGGTCAAAGCATGCTGCAAGTCATCGCCAGCACCACAGAAATGTAAGGATTTTTATGAAAGGTATCAGTATTTGCAATAAGAAGTATGAGACTCTGGCCTTATTTAGGCACTGTTGTCTGCATGTATTATTGAAAATAGATTAGAAAGGCAAGTGAGACTGGCAGTGTAGTTGGCCTTCCTTGAAAAGCAGATAAGTAAACGCATAGAGCTTCTATAGATTCCATAAATTCAACCTAAGATTCTTCTGCCAAGCATTTGAGTGAATTTTGAGATGAGTCTTGGTGAGAGATGTCCCTGTTCTTGGACAGGCCTCCTTTCATCAAAAGGAGCTTAACAGGATGCACGCGCTTAAGGATTCCCCCTGCAGCCATTTTTTTTTTTTGAAGTGTTTATCACATGTCTCCAAATGATACAGTATATGGATACAGTATGTAGCACCAGCTAAAATCTTTGGCAAAAGTCCTGTCACAAACAGGAACTGTTCACATAAATACAGGAATATCGCTACATCTCTTCAGTAAGCAAGTTCTAAATTTACTTTTTGTTAGGTACCACAGGAGGTCATATTCCTTCCAACTTGAATTCACGTTCAGATTAGTGGCATCACCTCTTAAGTACTGTATGAGTGTTTTTACCCTGTGTCTTATTCTGATGTGCAGAAATAGTAATACACTTTCCGCAACACAGAACATGAGCAATAGCTCCACTGCTATGCAACTTGCTTCAGATTTGAGACCTTGAGGTTGCTGTAAGATATCCAGTGATAGATACGCCCAGGGTTGAAACCACTGCCATGACTTGGGTGCCTTGACGGCGCACTGTGTTAATTGTGATACGGCTGAATCTTGCTTTTGGTGTTGGTTCCAGGTTTGTACTTCACATACTTGGAATATCACAATGTTAAATGTAATGGCTTCGTTACTGATACCACTTGTAGTAAACTTGTTGAATAAAAGCTGACCACAGGGCGGTTGTGTGTGTGAAAAGATGAAAGGTGTTTTAAAGATGTAGTATTTATATACCCATTCCATGCTTCAGTAATTTCAATTCAGCTGCTGTATTTCAATCATTTTGTGCGGGCATTAAAGACCCATAAATACAGAGGCTGCCCAGGATGAGGAGATGGTGCAATCTGCCTCCTCTTTTCTTTTCAAAAGCCTGTGCAGAGGGCTTCACGGCCTGTACAACGCCTTCTGAATTGCTTTTTTCATGCTTGGTAGCTGAAGAGCGAGCCTAAATTCCAGTTGAAGTTTCAATAGATGTAACCAGATCAAAGAAGTTCTTTATCTTGTAGATGAAGGCTTAAATGTGGGGTTTTGCTGTTTTTTATCTCTTGTGAGCTGCTAGCCAGATTCTGCTTCAGTCACTTGATGTGCCCAATCTGCTATGGTTGTGGATCTTGAAAGGCTTGCTTAAGAAAGGGTTACGAACAATCTGGTTTCAAGAAGTGATGTCTCCCTTAACCTTTTCCAGACTGTTGGTTTATGGGGGTCAGCGTCAGGGCTGTGTGGGGCAGAGGTGCAGGAGAGGGCCTTGCTGAGGCGCGCAGAGGATTTCCCCTTAGTGTTTCATGGGATGGAAGGACTCCTCTGATGAAGAGAACTCCTCCAGCAGTCCTATTTTCAGACTGCAGATTTGAAGGAAAGGTAAATCTTAGGCAAGATGTTAAAGAAACCTTGAACTGGCTCTAAGACACAACCAACTACACATGGTGGTGCTCCCAATTTGAATGATTGTAATTAAAATAGAGGAATGGAATGCTATCAGAATGAGGACTAGAATAGCTGTTGTATGTTATCTTTAATTTGGTTAGTAGTGTTGAGGAGTATCTTGGTATATGAGAGTATCTTGTTTTCTTGGGGATTGAGATGCTGAAACAATTTTGGATGCCAGAACGTGACTCATTAAAAGAATCTTAATAGCCCTGGTGAAACAGGCCCTTCCCCTACAAAATCCCTGCTGGTGCTTCTCTGCTGTATTGTATTTGAGTCTATCTTTAAACTGTCATTCTTGTCAGTTTGCCTGATTATCAGGGCAATCGTACTGGTTTATAGCTTTCAGATTTGGCAATTCTTTTGGGGACTGGTGTCTCCATTTGCCGTTTTATTTTTGGGTGCCATCTGCCTTCAGATCTGGGAACATGGGCTAGCTCTCTGGCTGTGGTGGAACACTAGCTGTTTTGTACTTGCGGAGATTGTGCCGAAGTGCAGCAGATGGGGAATTTGTTTGTATCCGTTTTTTGTACTACCAGAATTATTCTGTTGCTATGCATAAGGTAACGCAAAGCTGCTTAGACTTTGGCTGAGATGACTGAGCATGGGAAAAGCTGTATTTAGGACTTGTAAAAGAATACAGAAGCTAAATTCAGTACTGAGACTGAGAATTAATGTAGTAAGGCAAATGCAAGGAGTTGCAGCATCATGGACTAAGAATTCAAAGGGCCTGGTTAGTGGGATGGTACAACTGATGCTTCAGATGGAAGATGGGTAAGGAGAGTGATTACTGGGAGTCCTGCTACTCTGAAGAAGATACAGATGTTGAGTAATTTCCTTTTGCAGCTTAAATGTTCTTAAAATTAGTAAGAATATCTGGCAAACTGTGCCTATTTAGTTCAATTATATAGGTTAGGAAAGATGTGTACTGTTAGTGCGATCAAAGGAGTGAAGCAGTTTCTTACTGTGTTTTAGACTGCACTAGGAACCTTCTGGCTGCTAGCAAAGAGCGTCTTCCCTGGGGCTCATGTCTCTCCAGGCTGCTGACAGTGTGACAGTTTCTTTAGATGGAGTGATTGTGTTTCCATCATAGGGAATTGCTGGCGGAGGCTATAGTTCTGCTACCATGTCTCAGCAAATTTGGTCTTGTCATCTGCTTCATGTAGAGAAGCAATTTTGCAAGAATGCCTTTCCTTGAGGCTAGAAAGGAGGTTTTGCTGCTTTAACATCAATGATCCTAGACTTCGGTCAACAAGCTTGTGCACTAATACTCTTGGGATTTGGTAGATACAAAGTATTTGACATTTTTAAGTGTGTGGGTGGAACTGTCATCAATTCATAGCTGATTGAATTTATTTCTGGTATGTGACAGGAATGTTCTGTACAGCCAAGCCATCAACACTTGGGAAGAGTTAGCCTTAGTGACCCATTGGGCCTCCTTGCACTCTGGAGCAAGGCAAAACACTGTTCCAACCCAAGGCAAAATTAGCCCTTTGCTTGTTTCAACCTTGAGAACTGTTTCCCCTTGACTTCTAGGGCCTACCATTAGTCTTCCACTAACCTGCTGAAGAGAGCTGTGTGTAAACACTTTCCAGTGAAATAGGTGGGGAAAACAGTAGCAAATTGTCTTAATTGCTTTGTGAGAATCAACCTACTATGGACCTCTGTGTTGGTGCAGTAGAGATGCTGAATTGCTGACACTAGTTTCAGGATACATAAGCAAATTCTTGGTGCTATATGGGTTTCTTGGCGGGCTGTGGGGCAGCAATGTCTGAAGTTTTGTGTTCAGCTGCCTTAGAGATATGAGACTTATTGTTCAGCCAACCTGTTCTAATGCAGTCTGTGCTCAATTTTAGGACAGAATTTCATTTCCTTCCCTCGCCATGAGGAAGAGCATCTCCAGCGGACTGTGAGCTGGCACCCTTGCCTTCTGATTCTTGGCCAGAACTGTAATGCCAAATGCCAGTTACTCAACATACTGCTGGGTGAGAAGCTGCTCCCTACCACCAAAATCAGCAATGAGGAGAATTGTAAGAGGCGACGGATCCGTTTCACGCATGGGACACAAACACGGATTAGCCTAGCGCTGCCTGAGCAGTATGAACTGGTCCATATGATGGCAGCCCACCGAGGGCACTGGGACACGATACCAGAGGAGGACTTAGAAATTCATGGGGACAGTGAAGATCCTGCTCATCGGATAGCAGAGCTGGAGGTCATGCTGCCGTACTCACTACTTAAGGTAACTAGGTGAAGCTGGAAGTCTGGTGTTAGGATTTTAATTGGACATCGCTGTCTATGCTTGTGTGCTTTTGTTTCAATGTTGACTCTTAGCATTATCATTCCTCTGTAGTGTTTCCATCCATCTCAGAAGCCAAGCCTATTCAGAAGTAACTCCAAGTTGTCTTCTAAAATTTTACTCCAGTTTCAAGGTCCTTCAAAGTTAGCTTTGCTGTCTGATTTTAGCTAGAAGCTGTCATACAAGGATATGTACTTTTTTATCTCTGTCCTGAAGAGCTTGTTGTCAGAAAAAAAGCTTCTTAATTCCAACATCTGATAAAATGACCTGACTTCATTTGAGAGGGTGGCTTTTTACACTTCTGTGATGTCAATGGAAATTGAATGTGTTAAGTACAGGAAGGTGGGAGCCTGTTCTCAGTGCTGTTTCTAACATTGTTAGTGTCTTGCTTTGTGACTTTCCTTTTACTTGTCCATAAAATGTGTTCCTGTCCTGTGAGTGTTGCAGTTTGGTGTTTAGCAAATATCTTTAAAGGTGAGGGTTGTATTTCATAGTTGACCAATAAAATAGCAAGGTAATTTTTTTTCTGGGCATGATTGTAAATAGGCAGAAAATGAAGACCCAGTCTGTCTTCTTACAAACCCTGTCTGTAGCTAAATTTAAGCCTATCCTAATGAGATCAGCTGAGTCAATGCTATGTTGTAGTGCATTTGTGGCTTCCAGTATCCACTGAAAGAGAACAGAAGTGCCGTGTTTGTATAAACTGTATGTGAGGCATCCACTACTTTCCCAGAGAGCACCAGATCAGCTGCTGGTGCTGCAAAGTAAATGCCTGTTCTGGATCTTTTGCTTGTAAAATCCTGTCTTGCTCTGCATAAAAGAGTATTTAGCTTTACATTTATTTTACTTGGTTACGTTTTTATATGGGCCAGTTTAGACACACTGCAGTTTACAACCCTCTTTCAGATTTCTCCTGTGAGTGACAAAGATCTCTCTGTCTGGCTTTTGTTATATTTAGGACACTTAGATGAAAACAGCTACTCAGATTAATTTGAAAAGTGTTGGTGAAATAAAAAGCTCTTCCAATTAGAGGGAGAGGGAGGGTGAATCACAGATAGCTTCAGATGGATTCAAAGGATTCCTTACATGAATTCAAGGGGCTAAAGGAAGAACAAAATTTTTTTAAGGCTGATAAAAGAACATAATGCATTTTAGCAGGTAATTGGGCTAGGGATAGCTTCCTGTTAAATTACGGGAGTCTGACCTCCTGTTGAGAGACCTGTGGCTTTTTCCACCCTTCTAGCTAATGTGTGTTCTCCAGCTCTGCTCAGCATACACCAAGACAACAAAGGTTCTTAAGTAAATATCTGCTAGTCACGGACACTACTTCTGTAACTAGTGGAATATATATCTGGAGCGATAATGGATGAGGTTTTTTTGGACACTATCCGAAGTTGCATGTCTGCAGAACTACTCTGAAGGAACTTCTGCTTTTTCTTAACTTGTGAAACAAAACTAGGAATCTAACAATAATTGCATGCTTGATGATAACATGATACTCAGTGCCGATCTTAAGGATTTAGATTTGCCCAGGAACCAAATAATTTGCAGGAGCTCAGCACCTTTTGGGCAGAGGGGGGGGGAAATCAATCTGAATTTTACCCCACCTGTTACCTAGAATCCCTGTATTTTCATCTGTTTTTCTCCCAACAGCAGAGTGCTTGTAAGTAGTACTGTGTTTCATGATAAGTTTACATTCTAGATATTCAAACACCTTACTAGTGCTTGAAGAGACATCTGCAGGTCCTTATTGTGGACTTGAACAGTTACAGGAGATGAGAATTTCGTTTGTGGATTTCTGTTTGAGATC
Source organism: Balaeniceps rex (assembly GCA_013401315.1). Classification (NCBI taxonomy): domain Eukaryota; kingdom Metazoa; phylum Chordata; class Aves; order Pelecaniformes; family Balaenicipitidae; genus Balaeniceps; species Balaeniceps rex. The sequence continues at coordinate 444,288 of VYZW01038969.1, read as the reverse complement.
ACATTTACTCCCCATAGTGAGGACACTTATACTACCAGTAGGCTGCCATCAAAAGAGCTGTGAGTGACTTCAGGACCTGGGGAATGCTGTGCAACTTTTCAGGCCTAAGCATCTCTTGGTAAGAGACTTAATTGCACAGGCTGGCTTGGGCACCTAGATTACATGCTGCTGTTTTGTTCAGGCACTTAATGCTGAATCATGCTTCTTGGTGCAGATATTTGTTTGCTAAATCCAAACTCATTAGCCATTACTCCAGTAAAGAAAGGCTAAGTTATTTGTAAGTTAACAATATCCAGATATTAACTAAACTACTTTTTTTACTTGGAGATAAATTCAATACAAGTGTAGAATATACCACTTTTTAATATTGAACTGCCAATGGAGCACCCTCAGTTTTTCTTCTTTAGTCTGATATCCAGGATGGGACCATGCTTGCTTTTCTGTGTTGCTGAAGGATGTCTTAATCAAAACTTGTTTCACAGAAGGAGGGGGTGAGGAGGAGGGAGCCAAAAATTTCATTTGCATGGGTCGTCTGCTGTGAGAATGCTACCTTGTGCTAATAGGTATGTGAACTTAGTTATTTTTAAACATAAAAATATCAGGGAAGGAAAAACTTTGGCAAAGCTGCTCTATTCCTTGGGGATCGCTGTGCACAGGAATGCATCTAGGTCATGGGGAATAATCCATCTAGCCAGACAGATTATTAGATTTATAGTGGGAGTAAACAGTTGGCTCTTTCCCTAAACTTTATCAGTTGTGCCTGGAAGCCGAAATGGACTTCTCTGAAGTATTGGTTTTCTACAGCTGAATGGGAGAAGGGTAACAGGGCTGAAAGCTTCCTTTTTCATGCCTTTGTCTTGCTTTGTGCTTCATGTGACTTTGAGTCTTGGGCTGAAAAGTTTTAGCTAGGGCTTGTAGGGAAAGAAAAATTTTCAGCTGCTCTGACTAAGCTGGAAAATCAGTGAAGAAATACAAGATGGTTCTATGAGCTCTAACAGAAGAATTGAATTAGTTTGTGTTTATTGTTGTGTTTCTTCAGGTACTATAGGTAATTCAGGTCATATGAATTAGTTGTTACAAGTAGCAAAGAATGTGGTTAAGTACCTATTGGGTGGTTATTTTAATGTACATCCTGCTTAAAACTTGGAAGAACATGCCCTGATCGCCTTCATGAGAGTATTTTTAATGTGTTTGGTTGTAGGGTTGATACAGAAAACTGAAAAGCTTTCACATTGGCTGAGACACTCTTCCTTCCACGTAGCACCAGTTTACTTTGGGCTATGCTGAGGTGCTCCTGCCGTGTACCAGCATCAAATACCAGAAGTCTTCTTCCTCTGTCCCTTTACACTGGCATAACTGAGGGTAGAAGATACTGAAAATGCCAGCACCATAACATTATTCTTCCACCCATGTGAAACCTGTTCTCTATTTCTAGTTTTGCTGGCTTAGTGACCTATCTTTTACAGGGGAAGAGTTCATGATCAGAAAAAGAGCATTGCTTCTCAGACTTTCATGAGTGTGTACACCTCACAGGCTTTCTTGGGCTGGCCCTTCCAGCAAAGGTAAAACGAAATTCCCTGATGAAGTGGGGTTCAGAGTCATTGCACAAAATCAAATGGACAGCAGTGTTTGCTGGAGACCAGGGGTGTAGTTCAGTTTTCTTACCTGGGATTCTCTAGATTAGAGGTACTGAACTTCTGACTCAGATCCCCATGGAAACAGAATAAACTGGCAAGATTTCAGAAAAATTGGGGGGGGAATGTGTGTTTAAAAAACAAGTTCCAAGTAGAATCTAGGGGTATATATATGCCTCAGATTAATAGGGAGGCAATGAAATTGGATCATATATGTAATAAATGCAGTAACTGTCAGACTTCAGTGATTCACAGACTATTTTTGGAAGGCAGAGTATTCAAATTGGCTTAGAAAAAGACTGAGCTGGGCCTTCAATCATAATCTGCTTGGTAGGAGTTTGGGTAAAAATCTGACTAAATTGGGTTAGCTTCTCAGCACTTCAGTTAACTAAACAAACAGGGATTAAACTGCCTGAAGCCTAGCAAAATAGGACAAGGTCCTAAGCAAATAAATGCTTTTTAACTGATTTGGAAATGAGGAATTACCTGTTGACTTAGTAAAATGGCACACTTCAGTGGTCCCTGAATGCATATAGTGACTCTCCTTGTCTTATTGTAGGTCAAGACCTACTTGATCCTTGACTTTAATTTTTATTCTGGGATATGGGATGCAGTGGTCATCCTGGCATTGTAAATCTGAATCCATAGATGAGTGCGTAGTGTGTCTGCATGGTATTCTCTTTAAACTGTATTTTTTGCATTGCTGTTGACAGCAGCTGTGTATCATATTTTAAGTGGAAGAGCTGTAACTCTGATATTTGTGTATCTGATGCTCAGATTGCTAAGTGGGAAGCTTTGATATTTTAAAAAGGGCTGTTTAGTTACAGAGAACATGAAGTTACTTGACAGCAATTCATGCTTACAGCTCTGTCAGAAGTGTTCGAGTGTGTTCATAGAGGTGTGACCTTGCAAGAACCAGCTTAAAAATTTCAGGAATCCAGTGTGAGTCATAGGTATTCCCCATATAGGAAGACCTCATCCCTAATAGTATGAAGCTGCATAGACAGTGCTTAAACTTCTGTAGGACATTAAAAAAGGCAGGGGGGCAAGAAATATTGCTCATGCTCTTTGGAAAAGCCTGAGAGGCCTTTATGGAAACAGAAGGACCAGTTGCTCATGCTGTATTCGGTTGTCCGTGTTGGTTTTCTCCCTGTCTCCTAGAGACAGCACTGGCTTCCTCCTTTGTTTACAGTCGCTGGCGTGAGTCATCCGTCCTGGTGAATATTGCAGCACTGCACATCCCGTTCTGCTCAGCCTCCTGTGCAGCGGACAGGTTTGAGTTCAGCACCGGGGAGTCCCGTGGCAGCAATGACTTCCTGTTAGCTCTAAGAGCAGTTGGGAGATGTGGTCATGTCTTTAATTTTTCTGGTGGAGAAAAATGACTGAAGAATTCTTAATTATTGCCCCCTGTTACGAGTTGGGAAGATGGCACTTAAATTATGTCTTGATGGCACTTAAATTATGTCTTCAGTTCAAAGCCGTTGACACTTTCTTTCCTTATTTTGGTAGAGCGACATATGCAATTCTAACACTGTTCTCACATATCCAAAGGTGAATATTGTCTCCTTCCTTGGAAAGGAAGGAAGCAGGTTTCAGAACTGGCCCTTTTTAGTAGGGTTAGTAAGAAGTGACGTCAGCAGGAGCATATGACCAAAGTAGTGAAACTCTGTGCAGTAAGAAAATAAGTAAATAAAATAAATCTCTTAAATTTTGGTTGGATTTGAAGAAAGTCATAACTAAGCTTGTCACAACCATCTGTTCCTCCTTGTCTGTCCTTTGGCTGTGAACTCTTTGGAATCGGTTATTGTGCTGCCTTTGTCTTGGCAGCAGTGGCTAGTGTAATGCCTTCTACCGTTGGAAGCTACACTGAAAACTGACAGCATGAATATCTCTTCAAAGAGCTGCAGATCTGGTAAACATCAATGGGAGGCTGAGAGCGTATTTACTGGGAGAGGTTGTTGCAAAATGGGGCAGCTATAAGCTAAAGAATAACAGCTCTTCTGCAATAGCACTTACCTGGGAAACGTGTTCTAAGTTTTGTTGTGAACTAGGCTAAAACTCAAAGGCACTTGGTACAAACTAAGAGTTTTGGAGTCATTGGGCACTAATCCATGTCTGGCTGCATCCCTGCGAGAAGGCTGTCATCAGCCTTGCAGGTAAGCTATATACTAAAGCATGATGCGGTATGTGAGACTCCGTAAGTGTTCTAAAGGGTTTGAATGTTTCTGGTTTTGCACTTTGTGAATGAATTACAGTGCATTTTTGCATGTATCAGTTTTTAAAAGGATTTGTACAAACTTTTTTAACTTCCTCACTTGCTAGGAAGTGGATGTTGTGGTAGCACCGTGTCGTGGATTCCAGTCTGCTGAAGCCACTTTGGGAGAGTATGTGAACCAAGTCTTGCCTGTTGTCGTCTTTGCCATCAGCGAGGCTGAACTTTCTTCATCAGATGAGAATGAACTGCGTGAAATCAAGGAGAAATTCTCTTTGCCCATTTTCTTCTTCAAAGTGCCAGAATCGGGGGTTGAGCTGATCACTCCTAAAAAAACTGATAATGAAAAGTCCTCCCTCTACTGCCAGCTGATGGACTTGGAGTACCTGAGTACCAACCACTGCAGCTGCGGGGCACCCAGTCCTGATGCTGATGCCCAAAGCATGCTGGTGGAGCAGTTTGAGAAGCTCCGTCTCCTAAGCACTTTTTCCAGGCAGGTGCTTCAGAAGCATCTCGTGGAAGCAGCTACCAGTTTAAATGAGGTGCACTGCCGCTGCCTGAACATCTTCATCAATCAGGCTTTCGACATGCAGCGAGATCTGCAAATCACCCCCAAGAGGCTAGAGTATACCCGCAAGAAGGAGAATGAGCTGTATGAGTCTCTGATGAACATTGCCAACCGCAAACAAGAGGAGATGAAGGACATGATCATAGAGACTCTTAGCAATATGAAAGAGGAGCTCTTGGAGGATGCTGCTAATATGGAATTCAAAGGTAACTACTGGCAGGAGAGTAATGGGAATGAAGAGGTTAGGGGCTTTAAAGGAGAGTGGCAGAGTAATATTTGCCATCTGCTAAGGGACGGTCTAGACAAGTGATTTTGCAAGAAAATTCAGAACTAATACACAAAGGATTTTTCTGTAGTGTCTCCTGGGTAAAAAGCGCTGTCCTTAAATGAGAAGCCTGAACATATTAAGTCTTGATTTCTTGTAAATCAGACTTTTCCCCCCAGAGCTTGCTAGGCAGTTCTGGGTTCGGGTATTTTACTTCTCTGCTTTAATTCCCTATTCTGCCAAAGAAGAAAATTACTCTCTCAACTTTGCCTCAGTGGTTGTGTTGAGACTTGGGAATAAATCTATCCTAAGAAAAAAAGCTGTTTGAGTTTTAGCGGTGAAGGCTTGTTTTGTACTTTCTGCTTGATTGCTTTGTTTGAGAGAGGTTTGCATAAGACTTTTGGGTATAGAACCTCCTGAAATGAAATCCTTCTGGGTAGGTAAGGTTTTCCTTTTAAAAAAAAAAATCAACACAACATATTGTGCTCCTGAGGCCTACGCTTGGCATTTAGTGTGTGTTTTTGGGAAATGTGAGAATTCTCACTATACCTTCTAGTACCAGAGCTTCCAAGGAATGCACACAAGCTGGAAGTGTACATTAATGCTGTGTAAACTGTGAAGGGTGAGAGGCTATCCAAATTTTGTCTGCAGGAATACATGGTCTGTCATACATCAAAGTAAAGATTTGTAGCTTGATACTCCACAACTCTTTTCTCCTCTGCTTGCTAAGCAGAGGTTTACCATAACAATCATTTGGGGAAAGATTTTTCTATTTAAAATAAAATCGGAAATAACTCTAGGCTATAGGTTTAGAAGAATTTTTTTTTGTGAATTGAGCGCTCTTCTGAAGCATGAGAGAGGTGAAAACTCTAGATAATTTGGTTTGTCTTGACTTACTTCCTCCCAATTTCAAATTGTCCCTCCTGGGACAAAGAGGAAAAATGATGGATTATGTTTAATCCTGCAGGTTAGGATCTGGATCTTTTTGCTTCTGCAGGTGGGAAATGAAGATGATCTTTCCTGTTTCTTGAAATGTTTGCTTTGTAGTGCCCATGCAAAATGTCGTCCTCATAAAGAGCTTGTTTTAATTGCAACATTAACCTATTTGCATCCTGCAAAAAACCCCAGCAAACTAGCATATGCTAAGGGTGTAGTGAGTGTGTCAATTCTACCTGTTTAGGGCTGCTATTGCTCCATTATCAGGACAGGTAATAACTCCTGTGTTCTGTCTGTCCCACTCTGTAAAGAGTTGGAGCACCGTAGTGCCTGAGTTCAGGATTCTATATGTGCAAGAGTACGTTTAGGGGCAGCACAGGCTAAAATACCTGCAGTAAATGTGTGTATACATTTATATGCACAACAAATATCACTTAGAGTACTTAGAGTGTAGAATCTTGTTGGCTATCAGTATTTGCACCAATATCCTAAAAGGAGGAAGATGTTATTTTGAGGAGCTAATGCCATCTGTTGATCACTGGATTTGTTTTAAGTAGGCTAGACTGCTGTTGGCCAAAATCCAGAGACAAGGTCTTCAGCTTCTGGTAGCAATGTAGTACTGCTCAGAGTGGTTACAGTGCGTGAGCAGTGATTGCTCAGTGTTTGTTTAAAAATACCAAGTGGTAATCAACCTTTTCAAGGTACCAGGAAAAAAATTTCATGTAACCAGCGTGGCTTTACATCACTTCCTCCATAACATTCAACATCCAGCAGTGCTTATGGGTTGCAGCGCGTGGCCTGGAAGAATTTCTTGATCTCTACTTCTTTAGACAGCTTTGTGCTTCTGCCCTTTAGTTTTTGAGATGATAGTTGACTTGTCATCACTGTACGACTGTAAACCCATAGTAGCTACAGAATGCTTGTACAGAGTCTATCAGGTGTTAGAGTTGAGTATCCTGTGAATTCGAACACCAGTGAATGGAAGCAAACCAGAATATTTTCCACCTTGGTCAGATGTGATTTTTAGCTTTCCTGAAACTGGAGTACCAGATGTGCATTCCTGGAGCTATTCTAATGCTTTAGTACTTTCTATCACAGAATACCAAATTACTCAAAATCTGTAGGATTGGTTTGGGGACCTCTGTAACTGGCATTGTAGTGTTAGACACGCAGACTGGCAAAAACGTCATCCTTTGCAGTAGTCAGTATATGTGTTCTTCTGTTGCTCAGGGGTTTCTTTGTATGACTTAGAAACAATGTTGGCTTCAGGTAATGTTATCTGGGTCTAAAGTAATGAACCTCTGAAGGAGCGAAACAGCGAAAGAGTGTTTGGAGCAGAAGCTGGCTGGACTGGGGCTGTGCTGTAGCTCCTTTGCAAAACACTCAAAGCAGCTCTCGGTAGCCATTGTTGCAACAGTGATATGTTGAGTACAAAAGATGCCTCTTTCTTTACTTTTATGCAGATATCATCATTCCTGAGAATGGGGAACCTGTTAGTTCCAAGGACATAAAGTGTTGTATTAAGCAAATTCAGGAACTGATTATTTCTCGATTAAACCAAGCAGTTGCCAACAAGTTAATTAGTTCAGTGGACTATCTGCGAGAGAGCTTTGTAGGGACTCTGGAGAGATGTCTGAAGAGCCTGGAGGAGTCTTGGGAGGTTTCAGTACATCCTGCAAGGAGTTTGGAGAAGTCAAAGGATGTTTCTGTACACATCACAAGCAATTATCTCAAACAGGTATGGTGGCTTAAATGGCTGTCTAGAATATTCTTAATAATTGTCTTTATCCTGATCCAGCAAGGGTGGTGGGAGACTGAGATGCTCACTGAAATTAGAGGAACACAGCTCTGGAGTGTTTGTGGGTCTGGTGTCATTAAGGGAGGTGCTAAAACTGGGGAACAGTCACTTAAAGGCCTAGTACTTACCTTTCCTAAATCTGTATATAGCAATTAGATTACAGCCTAGAAACACCTATGAGCTTAACACAATAAATTAATAGAACCAAGTGAATCATGGAGTATCCCGTATAGTGTCCATTTTTTCATTTTCAGAGGGTCTAGCAAATTTTATCGTGACTGTAGCTTGCAAAGTTCCCATACTTTCATCTTTCCCCTGCTTTCCAGATACTAAATGCAGCCTATCATGTTGAAGTCACTTTCCACTCTGGCTCAACAGTAACCAGGATGCTGTGGGAACAGATCAAACAGGTATGGACACCTTTATCCTTTATTTCTAGTGCGTGTCACTGTATAGTGAAATGTTTTTGGAGCAAAGATTAATGTGAATACTCACAGCTGCTCTCTAAATTTTGACTCTGGGCACATGCATTGGAAAGCTGTTGCTTCCCCACTCAGCACTAAGGCTGTGTGTATAGTTTATTCCTGAGGATGCTAATATTTAATTTAAAGCAAATACCTCTTTAGTGTTTTCTTTCTGTTCTGAAACAGAAAAGGAATGATGATCAGCATTTTGAAACTCGTGCTGTTTATGTTTTGGGTAACTGGTTGTTTATTTGGGTTTGGGGGTTTCTTGTGGGTTTTTTGTTTGTTTGTTTTGCAATGTATCTTGATTCGGGTCAATTCACTCTTCTCCCTCCAGAGCAGACCAGATTTCCTCAGGTCTTTGTTTTAAATTTCTGTCTGTTAAAGCATTCATCTTTCTGAAGTTCCTGCTCTGAGCTGTTGATGACCTTTACTGCCTTCTGCTTCTTGACATTCCTTGTATGGATGGGTGAGAGGAATATGAGTTTTTCCCAAATAGGTGCAGTGCAGGCTGAGTGGTAACAAACCTTCAGATTCCTCCTTCAGCCTGGGAGAAGGATCCAGACTGAGTGTGCAGCAGCTGGATTTCTGTGGCTTCTAATAAAGGGTGGGGCAGGGCATCTTAATCACCCAGCAATAAGGGAAGTGGTGCATACAGACACTTAGGATTTCCACACCTTGACAGCGTCTCCGTCCAGCAAAAAGCTGCTTCACTGTAGCTTTCACCAGTTTAGGAACATCTCTCTTCCTAGAGTCGCTGGGTTACTGCTTATGCTTCCTGTTCTTTCAGCGTACAAGCTGCACCCCAACTGTGTGGTTTTCCAAGCGGTGGCTGTCTAACTATGTATGTTCTTGGTCAGGCATGAAAGGATGGTTGGCTTGTAGGAATGAACTGAGTGGATATTCAGAAAAATCAAATCTCTTATTTAGTGTGCGTGTACAACAATATTGTGATCAAGACCTCTAAATTGTTAGTAGTTACTGTAAGGTAACTATTTAGCCCAATTCTATGGGCAGATGACTGTGCATTATTACAAGGTATCTAAGCAGTCTGAGTAAATTGACCCTTTGCTTTTTTTGGTGCTAGTGCCTTAATTCTGTTTCCTGTTTTACTAGATAATCCAGCGGATTACATGGGTGAGTCCACCTGCCATCACCAGTGACTGGAAGAGGAAAGTTGCTCAGGATGCGATCGAGAGCCTCAGTGCATCCAAGTTAGCCAAGAGCATTTGCAGCCAGTTCCGGACCAGGCTAAACAGTTCCCATGAGGCTTTTGCAGCTTCTCTGCGACAGGTGAGTGTGTGGAGCTGTCAAGAAGGAGGTTTTGTTTTGTACACTGCCACTTACAAAAAGAGGATTTTTAATTGCAGAGATAGCTATAAAAGCAGCTTGTGCAGTTAATGCTGCCATTCTGTAGGTAGATGTGGCAGAGCTGATGCGAGTGCCCCAATACAAGGTCCTATTTTTAAACTGGGCATGCTTTAAGTAGGATCTCTACTCAGTTGTGCAAGGCCCCTCAACCTCGTTACACTAGGGCTTCAAAGCAGACAGGATTACAGCGTACATGTGATATCTCTTGTAGTTAGAAGATGGCCATTCTGGCAGGCTGGAGAAAACGGAAGACCTGTGGCTGAAGGTGCGGAAGGATCATGCTCCTCGGCTAGCACGACTCTCGCTGGAGAGCAGGTCCCTCCAGGATGTGCTGTTACATGGTGAGCATTGTGCTTGATGTTCTCTGTATTATCGTCCACTCCCTCCTTCCGAAGCAGTCAGTGGGTGTAGAGGAGTAGGAGGGGTGTTTTGCTTTTCACTCAGCTGCTTCAGTGAGTCTCCATCTGACACATGCTGAGTACCTTGAATTGTGCAGCTGTTGGCCCATGAAAAGCTCTGAGCTGCCAGCCTGATAGTGTACGGGAAGAAAAAACCATGATTTAATGTCTAACTAAATGGATGTTGTGCCTTACAGGCAAACCAAAGTTGGGCCGTGAGCTGGGCCGAGGACAGTATGGCGTGGTCTATCTGTGTGACAGCTGGGGAGGGCATTTCCCATGTGCACTGAAATCTGTTGTTCCTCCAGATGAGAAGCACTGGAATGACCTTGCACTTGAGTTTCACTATATGAGGTGTGTATTGTAAGTCTGCTTCTCATTCCACATGGATCTCCTTAACTTCACTGCTGCAAACAAATGCTATTTGCATTTGCATAGGCAGAACCTTCCTTGCTATAGTTCTACTCTGCAGTCACTGACTTGACCTTGTAAAATGCTAAGCTGCTGTTCCTAGCAAAGGCAAGGCAGCTTGCCAGCACAACTCCAAAAATGTAACAGGCACAGAATGGGAGGCAGACGTGCTCCTTCCTGTCTTAATCTGATTCTCTGGTGTCTATGCCATGCAAATGCTTGCTCTTTTGCAGAATAAATTAGAATTACTAGAGTATGATAGCAAACAGTTCTTCTCCCCTGATTTTTGGTGTTGAATCATCCCTCCTTTCCCAATCTGTCTTTGTCTGTCTGAATTCACAAACGAAAATGATGGGTCTGCACTGCAGAAAAGAGCTTGTTTTCAGTAAACAGCTGCAGGCAGGTGCTGCAGTAGAGACAGCTTAAATAATATATTATTTCTTTGATACTAAACCTTTAATAAGCTTTCTTGAGCTTAATTGGATCAGACGGCTACGGCTGTATGTTTTCATGGTCTTCAGAACTGTGGGGTGCTGTGAATTTGTATGGGTGTATCTTACTATTGTGCTAACGCTGCAGCTATTGGGCATTTGTCCTTTACAAGGTGAGGCTTGGCCTGGGGTGGAGGGAAGGATATAAAAATGACCAACTTCCTGTGCTGAACTTTCTCTAGGTCTCTGCAGACACACGAGCGGCTCGTCCATCTGCATGGTTCTGTGATAGATTATGGCTATGGAGGAGGCTCCAGCATTGCTGTCTTACTAATAATGGAACGGTTGCACAGAGACCTCTATACCGGACTAAAGGTAACAACAATCTGTGTGTATGCATATGTTTTATATATATACATTAAAAAATCCATTCCTAAATATCTATTAGTATGTAAAACAAAGCTAGAATTGCTTTGTTTTCAGTGTTTTTTAGCAAATAAGAGTCAGCAAAAGTAACTTCCACTTGTAAGAATTAAATCTGTGTGTGTTTATTCTTCAGGCTGGGCTAGAATTAGAAACACGATTACAGATTGCCTTGGATGTAGTTGAAGGAATCCGTTATCTTCACAGTCAGGGACTTGTGCACCGGGATATCAAACTGAAAAATGTCTTGGTAAGGAAAACTTTTGCATCTGGCTAATCCTGAAGTCTTTTGAGGCCCTTTTAGTGGGAGGGAGAAGCATAATGTATGTGAAGTAATACCTTTCTTCACACAGGATCTTTTAACTTGTGGTATCGCTGGCCACAACGAGCCTTGCAGTGAGGTTTCCCTAACTCAGTTTCAGGCAGAAAGCCTAGGGGAAAGGGAGCAGTAGAGTGACTTCTCTTGAAGGTAGAGAGCTTGAGCTACAAGTAGGACTCCCAGTTCTATTAAAGCCCAACCACACCCTCTATGCAGAAGACAAGTGAAGGCATGTTTTGTTACTGAGCTTAACTAGGTAAATGTCCAAAAGCAGCCAAGTAATCAGGGAAGCTTACTTAAGAACAAATGCCCAACCCTTCAAACATAAACAGAGTTTAAAACCTGAATATTAAAATGCAATACTAAAACTGAGAAGTATGGTTATCAGCTGCCTGTGTATGAATTCTCCTACAGCTTGACAAAAAGAATCGAGCCAAAATCACTGACTTGGGGTTCTGCAAACCAGAAGCCATGATGTCTGGCAGTATTGTAGGCACACCCATTCATATGGCTCCTGAGCTCTTTACAGGTATGCTTGTTGATTGAATCCACTACTGTCTCTGGCTTGAATTTTGAAAGCCATTACTTTGAATTAATATCTCAACTTGCTTATGAGGGAAAAATAATTAAATCGGAAGACTACCTGCTTACAATGCATAGTATGTATTTTTTTCCTTTATTTTAAGTCTCAGTCTTAAATCTTTGTTTACTTGAAAGGGAACTGTGGGATTCATAAGCTTTGAAGTGATTAATACTCTCGCAGTTGGAAAGTTAAATTATTAGGAAGCTGGAAATACTTGGCTTTCATAGGCAAATACTTCAGAAAGGATCCCCTGGTTTTTGTATAGATACCAAGTAAGGAATTTCCAAGCTGTTACTAACATGCGGACTGTGTTCAGATTCACTATGCGTTGTGCTTCTGGCATACGCTCTCTAAACTCTTTCCTGTGCAAGCATCTTACAGCAGCACTTAGAGGTCCATACCACACTTACCAGAATCCTTTTGGTGTAGCTGAGATGTTGTCCCTGCTTTGACGAGATTGCAACCAAATTGAAGCAACCCTATTTGTGTTTAATTTAGAAAATATTAGATGATTCTCACTACTAACAGTGAAATACTCATGCCTAGCAGGCTAGACCTTGACCTTACAGAGGTGAGCATTGGCTTAGCCCTTACGCACTTACTGTGCTCAATCTTTTCTTATTCAGTGGGTGAACTTGCTATAAATAAGTAATTGCCGAACTTCTGGATTGACAGGCTGATGTTAGCTCTGTCAGAATCCTGGGCTAGCAGCAGAGCCAAACAGAACTGAGTGTCTTACAAATGTTGGTGTTTAAGTCTGAAATTCACCTGAACACCTGTACCTGCAGTGGTCCATGAACCTCAGCTTGGGAACTTCTGTTACAGGTTAAGTGTATAAATCCTCTGAAAATGGAAGGTCTTAACTTTTATCCTTCCACCTTTGGCAACAACTTCTGATGCGTTACTAGGCTTCATACAAGTCTTGCCTTCTGGCAATGAAGTTGTGGTTTTAATTTGAGGAAGCAGAATGCTGAAATGAGTTCTCAGACTGCTCAGTTTCCAGTGATGAAGATGTCGTTTGCCCTGCTGATCAAATGTATTTTTGTCACAGGAAAGTACGATAACTCAGTGGATGTTTACGCATTCGGCATTCTGTTTTGGTACATCTGTTCAGGACATGTGAAGTTACCAGAGGCTTTCGAGAGATGTGCAAGCAAAGATCACCTTTGGAACAATGTTAGAAGAGGTATAAATGGTTTATTTTGAACTCTATTGGTTGATACCTTATGCTTGAGAGGAGATTAGGAAATCCATTTTTATCCTCTTGGAACTGAAAGGTAAAAAATACAAGTTGTATTGCTTTGGTGACAGTCTAAACAGTAACACTTACCTAGTTAAACTTGGACATATTCTACTGAAAGTCTAACTAAAATTAGCAGGGAATTAAAAAAAGGCTTTCAGTTAACCACCTCCTTGCCATACTGTCATAGGAGCTGTGCTAGCACACCTCTTAAACCATGTGAAGTAGTACAATGGCTATGATGTAAAACAGATCCCAGAACCAGCCAGGCATGATCCCCTAAAGAATGTTTAATCCCTTGCAATTTCTGGAGGCCATGGAGATCTGCACATTCAAGTGCTTAATATGCAACATGCTGGGGAGGCTGTCACTGATGGGCTGGATGTTGAGTAAAATGCTCTGATAGTTTTTCGCCAAAATAGAAACTTATTCTTATGCCTGTGTAGGTTTAGTGTAGTACTATGTTTAGTGGGAGCTTAATCCTTCATGCTGCGTCATGGTATCAGAATGCTTTACTACTTTGTGTCCTTAGTTCCTGTCCATATAATCTCTCCCGTTCTCATGTGAAAAAGATTAACTCAGATGAGTGAGTCTTGTATTTGGTCAGAAGGCTGCACTCACTGCTTGTTCTCATGTTGAACTTGCTCCCAAAGGCACCATTATGAGTGGATGTGGTGGGGAGGACTTGGACTTGTTTTCTTATAGAGGAGGGTACTCATTTTGCTCCTAAATAGTTGTAAAGAGGAGGCTCCAATGAAATGAAATGTGTTGGCCATCCTCTGGAAGTGTGTGTGATCTCCTGAGTGACTTCAGCAATGCTCCCAAAGGTGTCTCAGTGGTGTTGCTGAAATGTAAGCTTTTATCGAGAGCATTAGACCCCAGACAGTCCACTCTGGTCACTTCAGCCTGCACCGAAGTAATGAGCACCAGACAACGTTTCTCTCAGATTTGAGGTGTATTGATGGTAACCAAGTCCCTCTCCATTTCCCAGGAGTTCGCCCGGAGCGTCTTCCGGTGTTTGATGAGGAATGCTGGCAGCTGATGGAAGCCTGCTGGGATGGAGACTCCTCCCAGCGCCCTCTCTTGGGGATTGTTCAACCTATGCTGCAGGGGATCATGGACAGGCTCTGCAAGTCAAGCTCTGAGCACCCAAATAAAGGGTTGGATGACTCCACTTGAAAAGGAAGCACAGAAGAATTTTTAATTGTGGGAGAATTCTGAACCCCTAACTCTACAGATGGCTTCTTCAGATGTAGCTCTTTGTGGCTAACATGAGTGGGACAGGTAATAGCAACCAGAAGATTGGTCATAGAGGTGAGACCTCGGGGATGTTCCATCTTGAATAGCGGCCAGAGAAATCTCCCCCGGTACACCCCATTGATGCTAGTTACCCCACTGCAGCTTTTATTATGGAGTTGTGCAAATAAGATAGAAGATCTACGTCCTTGAACTGAAAGGGGTTTTCGCCAATCCCACACAAATACCAATCAAAGAAAAGCATCTTGTGTGTTCCAGGTAGCGTCTGTGTTGCTAGGAGTTGGTCACGACAGTCTTTACTCAGTAAAGTAAAAACTCTTCCCATTAACCGATGGTCCTAGTTGGCCTTCAGGCCACGCATAACTATCCCAATCACTTATCGATTGGCACCAATTACAGTGCGGTCGGAGAGGAAAGAGAAAGCAGAGACTCTAGGCTAGAAAGTGTTTAGGAGCTAAGAGCGTCTGTCTGTATTAGCTTCTTGCAACACTCAAAATGTTTACATTGACAGGAGCAAAGCTTCCATGTTTTACCTAAGGGGGTTTATCTACTGTTCCACTGCAGTGCAAATACCCCAAGTTATAAGCTATTTATCTCCTATGTACCCTTCACCTCTTATGTAAACAAGCTCTTTTCTGGTAATTTTGCTTCATAATAGTTATTTGAATGTCTGAAGAAACCTGACCTTTCTTTTACAGTCTTCTGGTAAAATGGAAGACTGCTCAGAGATTACATATTGTAATACCTAAAAAAAGTCATTACAACTAATGACTGTCCACGGGGAAAATGCCAATTAATTTTAATTAAATTTGGTTTTTGAATTAGTTGTAAAGGCAATGACAGTTTTAAATTGGGCTAACTATGACAGACATTTTTTTAAAACCAGGGTTTCTTCAGCTTTTTTAAAGTCACATGCTTGGTGAGAGCATACTTGAGGGAAAACAGGTCATCCGTTCTTCTTCAGTAGCTGTGGACTGTGGCTGTGTCCGTTCATCTGGTCGTTTCACTCTGGGATATCTAATTTGGCTGTATTGAAAAGAACAAAAAATGGGGGGGAGGGGAGGGGAAGCCTTTGCAAAGAAGGTTTGGGCTGGGGTGCTCCTGCTGCCCTTCCCAAGAGGGCTGCTTTTGAAAATAATATCCTTGCCCTTTGCCTTTTGCATTTCTGGGGCAAGATTGGTTGATCTTAATGTAACCTACCTATGGGGTGGAGGCTGAGATAGAAAATGCACCTTGTTTACTACATGAGGAAATACTGAGTTGGCAAGTTCTCCCTGGGTTTATTGTTCCTCCCAGGTGCAGGGGATGAGCATGCAGTGGCTTTGTTTCCCAGGAAAGCTAGCATGCTGCATCCAAAGTAGTGTAGGCATGTGGAATTACTGCACCTTGTTGCTGGAATTTATGGGCTAGTATACAGCAAAATTACAACCGATAGTCTGCCTGTTAAACAGCTTGAACAAAGGAAAGGGATACATAACCCTGCAGTATTAGTTTAGTTTAAATCCTTCTTTCTTTGTGCAATAAACAGAATTAATGCTTTTTTATATATAAAAAAATACTTTTTTACTTACCTGCACGTGTGGGCATTTTCCTGGTCTGTGATGGCATTAACAGTATGGTTCTGTACAGATACAGCCTCGCCAGCTGCTCCAGCCGAAAGTGCAGCAACCAAGAACCACATGCGCAGAAGAACGAATACTTGTCCAAAGTAGAATCGTTAGGCGTTTCACTGCCTTGGTGCACACTCATGCCACCGATGACACTAACAGTGTTAACTCTGTTCTACCATGCGTGGTGGTTAGTAACCTTATTTAAAACTAGGAGAGTCAAGGTCAGTCTCTGGCAATTAATAGAGGTAGCTTGTGTAAATAATAAATGTATGAATAAAATTTAAATCTCTGTATATGCAATTCCAGAAATGTCTTCTATAGCTTTTCCTGTATAGCCATCTCCAGACACTTATCCGATGCCTTTTTATTGTTGTTTGTAGCTACCTTGATGTCTTGTTTCCATTTGGTTTGTCTTTTTGCATGCGCGGCATTGTAGATCTGCAGGTTTTCCCAACCTTGGTACGACTGTTTTTCTGCATTTCTTTTTTTTTTTTTCTTTTCCCCGTTGGGTATAAAGTCTGCCTGACTGAACTTGTTTTGAGATATTTCACACACCCTGTTTATCTTTAAAACTAGTGTTCTTCCCCTGCCCGTTAGAGCAAGGAAAACAAGGTGAATAATTACTTTATTAAAACATTCCACAGACTGTAAATTGGAAGTGGTACCAAACTGAAACACCTCTGAGCCTGGTGCAGTGAGTCTAAGCTGAGCAGGTGCTCTTTTATCGCCTCAATCTACTGAAGATGTTTGTTATAGTATGTTTTAATGTTATGTTATATAATGGTACTTATAACTTGTGCATTGTACAATGTACCACATGTAACCAGGTAGCGGACTGGCTTCTGTTGTGTATGGACGCAAACCAGCGTGTGCTGTTCCAGTAATGTGATTATTGCCACTTAAAACAAGCTAAATCCCAGAGGCTGAGGCTGACTTCTGTGAACAGTGAGGAGCAAATCTCCCCTCCCCCTGTGCCTTGTACAGTGTCTAAAGTAGAGATCAGGCTAAAATGATTTTGGGGAAAAAAAGCTTTGTTTACAAAGGTGTGAGGTTTACATGCTGCCATGGCTGAGGCGGCCCTGCTAGAAGAGTTGCTGGGTCACGGCAAGGTTCAAGTGCAGCCCGAGAGGTGCCAGGAGCTTGCTCTGGACTTCAGCCTCCCTAGCCCAGTTTTAAGCCTTTCCTTCACGCTGCACTTAGTGGGATGAGCTGGGAGAAAATGCACTCGCACCCTCCGGGATGAGGAATGGTCTGGAGGGCTTTGGCAGCCTGGCAGAGTGACACTGTATCTTGCTGCCAGAGCAGAATTCTGCAGGACACCTACTGTGTGTCTTGGAGAACCAGATATTTACCTTAATTCAGAGGATTATTGCTTACACTAAATGCCTTGTTTTGGGACTGAAAAGCAGATGTGGTGTTTAGCTGGAAGGTGGCTCTCCCCCCATCCCACCCATGGGAGCCTGCACTGCCCTGGTGCGGTGTTCGGGGAAGGGGAGAGCACCCCCCCGCCTTCCCTGGCCCTGCTAATTTTAGCTTAATTAAGTTACACAGGTAACTCTTCTACATCCCCCCCCCCCNCAAAACTGATCTTTTCAGGGGAAAGCGGCCCTTTATCTGCTTCAGACTCCCCCGGGGCTTAAAAATAAAATAGCACTTAAATGTTCTTACAGCGGTTTCGCGTGCTTGGCCGGGGGGAGCCCGTTACGGCGTTACAGGAGGCTGCAACACGCTTACCGAGGGCGATAACCGGAACGACCGAGCTCAGCCGTTGTATTTTATTATTACTGTCGTTATTTTTTGTATCCGGCCCGCGCGGTACTACGTCCCCCCCACCCCCCGCACTCCGGGTGTTGTAAGCGAGGCGGCGCCGAGCTCAGCCCCGCCGGCCGG